>JANHGB010040241.1:60087-102279 GCA_026283785.1 Coracopsis vasa | reverse complement strand
CAGACCTAAAAGGAGAAGTGAAACAAAGGGTGGAGAAATTGATGTTCTCAGATACAGTGTGGGAAGAAAGGAAAATAGAAGGATCCTATGATTTTTTTCTGAATTTACATGCACACATTTAAAATGGAACTTCTTTTTAAAGCAAACATAGGGCAGTTTAGGTTGCTCTGCCTCTCCAATGTACAGTTGTGGAAAAGTAACTCAGGCTTTGTATTGAATTTGTACTGTTTGGTTCAGCAGCTTTATACAGCAATAACATCACTCTCTGTTACTGTGTTTCTATAGTAAGCGTGCTATACATTCAACATGTTGTATTACTTTTTCCGTCTACCCACTCAGCCAGTTGTTCATAGATAAACTCCTTTTGAAAATCTGCATAATCTTGCCTATTTGGCATCTATTGGGTAAATGCTATGGTGTTCAAATTGGAAGCAATTACATTCTCTATTTCTGTCTTTACCTTTGATTATAGTAATTGCTAATTTTGGTATTTCAAATATTTTATTAGGCTGCTTCCCCTCTAATTTTTCCACTGTCTTTGTAATATGGCCTTTTTACAAGGTCTCTGGAAACAATTTCTACTTAGTCTAGAGATTTGCTGCACAAAGGACGCTTCAGTTACAAATGTAAATGAGGTATTGTTCTGCATAAAGGGTTGATCCCTGTGGCTGGGACCTCTCCACCAGCAGAAAGCAGCAGTGAGGAAGGAAATGTGTGGACTTAGCAGGAGGTGATCTGCACTTTTGCGAGCTTAGGAGTTCCCTTTGCCTGTGACTGCCAGTGGCACTGGAGTGAAAAGAAACATTACAGAGCTGAGGGAAGGGAAAAAACCACAAAGGGAACAAGTGGGAATGTACAGCACTGCATTTCATGAACAGAAAAAGGGGAGAAGGATTGAACAAGGGTGCTGTATCCTCACACTCATTTCCTTAACTTTCCCTAAAGGCAGTGATGTTTGTTCCATCTGTAATTCAGCCCAGGTTTCCAAAACAGTCAAAGCTTGAAGAAAATGACCCACGTTTTGTGAATTGTATAGTTTTTATTCTTACTGAAAGGCATTCATGCCACCTGCATTTAGGAGTACTGAATTCACCTGTGGAGGTTAGTGTTTCTTTCCATTGGCTGTGAAAGGAGTCTGGAAAGATTACTTTCTCAAAGAAGATATCTAGGAAGCTTGTCCATAGTTAAAGGTTATCCTCTCCCCATAGTACACCTTCCTTTTATACTGTCCTCCACTGTGATGTCTTGGAACAGAAATATTTTGTCTGGTTTCTCCCTTAAGAAAGTTATATTTGGAGACTGCTGTGCAGGAAGAGAATCTCTGCAGACTGACGTGGAGTATTATTATTTCCCCCCCCCCCCCCATTAGTTTTTACTTGCCTTGGCTTATTTTTATAGTTTTGCTTTTCTTCTTCTTCACCAGATGGTTTATACTTAAAAAGAAATAAGCCTTCTGCTTGTTGCATAGTCAGTTCTCTTTACATTTTTCTTAAGTTAACGTTGGTTTCTGTTGTCCTTTTCCATGTTTAGACATAGCCAGGATAAATTTCAATGACAGCCTCTCCAACTGTTTCTAAATATTTCTTGCTTTGCTTGCAGACCAATTTCCATATGTTACAAAATCCGAATCAAAATTCCACAAAGGCATTCTTTCTATCCCTCCAGTCATCATACCAGAAATGAAGGGGTTCAGCTTGTTCAGGTGGAGCTTACTTTCTACACCCCCCCCCCAGCACCAGCAAATCTGTCGGGAGTAGGAGGATGGATGGAGCATGCCACCCACAGCCACCTGCTCTGCCAGAGGGCCCGGAGCTCGCCAGCACAGTGCCAAGGCACCAGCTCGGGGTGGGAGTCTGCAGGAGGCACAGATCAGTGGGGAGATGTGCCGCTTCACTTCTCTCTCGCTTGCTCCCTTCTGGGTAACCTTTGGTGACAAAGAAAAAGCTTGGTGGTGGGGTTTTTTGGTTTGTGGTTTTTTTTTAGTCTCCCTCCTGGCAAGTTATTTGCTCACCAAGGGGTTGGAACTAGATGATCTTTAAGGTCTCTTCCAGCCCAAACCATTCTATGGTTCTATGGTCCTATTTAGTCAGTTGTGAGAGAATAGCTGTAATTTTCTAGCTACAGTGAAAAATGTGCAACACAGGTAGTGTATCATTACTTCCTCGGTAAACTGGTTAGCAGTGTGCACAACCTTGCTCTTGAAATAATAGCTTCTATATTGGAGATGTGACTGTCAGAGGAGGAGGCTTCATCACTTCTACTGGGACATTATTTTTATGTAGACAAGGCCTTAAACAAGGTCTTATTTGGTTCTTTTCTAAAAAAAAACCCAACAAACCCTAAAACCTACAAATGGCACCAAACCAAAAAACAACCCAGCCGAAAACCCCTAAACCATGGTCCCCCACCCCCAATCTCCAAACCGAATAACAAACTTCAAGTCTCATGTGTGAAAAATAGAAGTTACAGGCTCTTCTTGCTATATAAGCACCTACCTAGCATCAGCAGGCGGAATGTGGCTCTTCAGCTCGACTGCCTGCAGATGCTACAGCTTTGCTGTAGTCCAGCCCCTCTGATTCTCCTTACTCAATGGGAAATGGGTATTCTCTCATGAAAGACAGTGAGATTCATAAGATAGAAATTAGGTCACTGATTAGTCTTGTTTTAATATTAGCTGAGCTTACTTCTCAGTTATCTGTTAGGTTAATTACTGTTCCATGAATGAAGTCCCCTGAAATGTCATTATTATTGATTCCCCAAACCTACAGAACTCCAGTACATCTTCCCTAGTCTGTGGAATTGTGGATGCCTGAACTTGCCCAGGGGTTCAGGATGGTCTCAAGCATGCTGCAGACTGCACTATGGGCTATGTGCTAAGCCCAATTCTTCTGCAGCTATCTCAGAAAGGCTAGCTTATACCCTCTCTCTTTGCCCCTTTTACATTGTTCCTTCCTGTTATTTTTCTGCAGATACTTTTACCCTGTGAGCCTGTAGAGTCATGAGGGTTGTCTGATGTGAGCCATGACTGCTTTCTCTGGTGCATCTCTGAACAGCACAGCTGTACTTGATGTTCTTTGGGTAAAACTGCATGCCTGGAGATGACTTGGCACAGAGTGTGGCTTTCATGTTAACCCGAGACTTTTGCAGCATCTAACAGCTTTGGGTACCAGGATCAGTGATGCAGGGAGCACATCAAACACATGACTGAACCTGGGCCTGAGAAGGCAACTGCTGATTTGCAGGTGTTTCTGCAGTATGTGCTTGATTTCTTAGGAATTCTGAGCTGTGGGGAAAAAAGGTGGGGACATTGCAGTTGTCAGGACACACAGATTTTGCCATGTGGACATGGACATCTGTAGAGGCAGCAGGAGGATGGATGCACTGCAGAACAGCCTGTGCTCACAGGCACTCTAAAAGTACTTTTGCATGACTAGCTGTGGTGGCACAGCCACTGAGCTCAAACAGATCCTTTTTGTAGGCTGAGTGCAAGGCCATAATTCTCTCCTTCTCTTGGTGGGAGGAAGGAGTCAGTAATAATAATCCTTAGCTTAGTGATTTTCACTTTGGTTTTTTTTCTATGTGTAAATTTCTTTGGAAGTTAGCTAAGAGAGGGCCATGATTCAAAAAATGTTTGAGAATTCCTTAAGAGCTTCTTAAATATTTGTATTTAAGAAAACATCAAAAGAAGTAGTGAACAGACCGCTGTGTCTCTTTGAGAAACACAGAAACTTAGCATAAGAGGTACAGTACCTAAGAAATAACATGAAGTTATATTAGGCTGTAAAGATAATAATGTTGAGGGGTTTGCAATCCCTCAATCTCCCAGTGATTTCTGGTGATAAAGTGATCTTTTTTTCAATGCCTTTTATTTTCTTTACTTTCATTATCACATAAGTAAGGTGTCAAACTTGTAATACTCTGTGAATAGTATTCTCTAAATCACAGTGATCTAGTACACTACTTTGACCTTTTCAGGCTTGTGTGACTTGGTTGGCTGGTCTTTCTATTTATAGCTGTGCCGAGTAGTATGGCAAGAGTGAGGGGATACCAGCTAATGAAGATAGAGAATATTGGAAAAGTCAAGTGAAGGTACTATGTTAGAACATAATCTAATATTTCACAAAATGTGCAGCATTAAGTATTGAAATTCTGATAAATCATTCTTTTGACAAAATGTATAATGAGATTAGAAATTGCAACAAAAAAGAAAAATTAAGCTTTTCTAATGACATAGATTGTGCTTAGGCGGGGAAATGGTGTGAATTTAACTTGATCTCATTATACTCCTAAATTTGTAATCTTATTTTCCTCCTCAGATCCTTCACTTAAGAAGGCAGCAGTGTGTGTGTATGTGTGTGATTGGCTGTGATACATTCTATATTTGGGAAAAGTTACTTAATCCTTCAACTTGAGTGCACCAGGAAGTGAGTGATCCTCAAAGCAGGGGGGAACTTCCCTCCTAAGATCTGGAAGAGTCTTTTGGTTCTTATTCAAGGTTTTGCAGAATGCAACCAGTGTTGACTAGCTCCATAAATCTTCCTCATTCCAGTGGTTTCAGCCCTTAGAAAGCCTGTTCCAGGCTGTGAGGAGAGACATATGCAGAATAATTAGAGCAGAGAACACCACCACTGGAACACTGATTACAAAGATGAGGTTTCAGCTGTCAGCACTGAGCAAAAGCTATGGATTGAACCATAACATGCCTGCACTGGACCTAGGAGCCTCTCTTAGCCAGTCATTACCCTCTGAATCATGATTTCTTACTCACTTGCTCAATGAAGCGGATGGCTGAGGGGGAGGTGGGAGGGAAATGAAGAATGTTATTTCTTTGGAGCAAGTTATGTCTTTTCTCTTTCCCTATTTACTGTATTCTTTCAGATATGCTGTCTAAGTACTAACTGATTGCACCCAAGGCTCTGATAGTTTTTAACTGTGCTCATTTGTCCTGAGAGGATAAAGGACATAAGAAGAACCTGCTTATTTCTATGCATTCATGACAGAAGATGTGAGCACATGCAGGAGCATCTTTCCCAACATGTGCAAACATAGATCAAGTCACAGCTGAAGTAACAGAAGCCTGACCTAAAAAGTCTTGTATGATCTCCTGCCTTGTCACTGAGAAGGAGAGAGATAATGTAGAATCCAGGTTTTAAGTTGCTGTAAGGGCTGGATATGCAGTGATTTCTTTCTCAACCTTGAACTAGGAATATGCATGAGCAAGTAATGAGACATTTAGGAGCTTGAATTAGTCTCTTCTCTTAGCAACTTCCTTCTTCCCACACCTCAAAACACTCTAACCAGTCCTTCCCTCTTTATAATCCACCTCCAGCATTTGAGCAACAGAGAAGCTTCCAAATGCAACTGCTTTCAACAGGAATCCATCTAACGTAAGTGTTTGGCCAGAGAGAGGAGATGTGGGGATAGGTGGATGGCAGAAGCTTGCTTCTGCCCCACTAGCTGAGACACCAAGGCCAGGAAGCTACCAACAAAAAGCTGTGTGCATTGCACACAGTCTCCAGCCTCCTGGCTGTGCTGCCTTACCTGTGGAACAAATAGCTGTAGTATAATGCACAATGCAGTCCTATTTTTTTTCTGGTTTTGACTTTGTCAGTTTATGGCTTGCACAGCACTAAATAGAGGATCTCTGTGCTGTGGAACACCCATGTGAAACTTACTGTAAGTGTGCCTATGCCTTTGTTCTGTCCTTCTGAGCTAAGCACTCCCTCCTGGGGCTTTCTTTCCTCATTTCCATTTGTCCACCACTCACTTCCAGCTATCCTACTCATTCCTGTCTTCCATCTCTTTCCCAATTTGTCTCTTGGTGATAACCACTGCACAACTTGTCACACCCGTTGTCCACTCTCATGGTTTCTCTCTCTTCCCAGTTGTCAGTTATAAGGCTCCATTTCCCAGACTGTTGTGTCCCTAGTATGAGTCCCTGCCCGTCTGTTTCATTACTGTTGACACTGTGGTATCTCCATGTTGTCTTTCTCTCTACTGCCCCAGTCCAGCAGAAATCTAAGCAGAAGAACACAAGGTGAAATCTCCCCTGTCAAATCTGTGCTAAGTTGCAGTAGCACATCTCTGGGAATTGAGGTGCTAGACAATAAGTAGCTTTTCCTAAAAATAAGCATGTTGATACTGAGGGTAAGGGAAAGATGTACAAAAGCTTTTAGGATGGTTGATGTGGTACAGATTTTCACAGCAAAGGCAACAAGTACATTTTTAACACAAAAAGTGCCTCCTGCCGTATTTCAGATCTCCTCATCAAAGTATGATACGGATAACTGGGATTTTTTCATTTCCTCACTTAGAATTTCTTCTAATCTGGGCAAAGCTTTGTGGGTACATGGTGTGTTACATTTATATTCTATACTCAGAGCTAATTAAGTTGAGGGAGGCAGATAGTGACGTAGAGCACTAATGTTTAGCAAAGCCATTAGCAGATGAAAACACTTTCAGAATGGAAAGTGTTGGGCAACTTGAGTACTATGTAGAATTAACACTTACAGTCAGTAGTAAATAGTAAATAGGATGACTGGAAACAGCATTCAAGAAGGTGTATGATTGTGGGTGATGAGGAAAACCTTTTGCTCCCAGAAAATTGCTACCTTGTATGGTTCTGTGTCTGTAAAGTTACCAAATGTGTGAGGTTTGTGCTCTGTTGTTTTAAATACAGGTGCCTTGAAGATGGGTTTTCTTCATATAAAAAATGTTGTGGATTCCACACCCTCTCACCCTTCAGCTTCTGGAAACATCATGCTTTTTAGCTGTCAATGAGGAGGAGATTGGTAACAGAATTTTTAATTTATTTTTTCTTTTTTTGGTTGCAGATATATTTGGATTAAAAAATGTTGCCACAGTGTCTCATCATCTCCTGGTTAAGTGATACATCTATGAATAAGAGCTTTTCTGTGAAGGTAAGGAGAAGTTACGTTATGGGAATCTCTGTTGTGTGCATCAGGGAAGAAAATGTAGTGTAGCTTTTGACTGGGGAGATAAAGAAGCAAGTGACTCCTCTTTCCTTTTCCTACACTTCTGCAAAGCTGTTGCATGTGTGCTGCCCTTCATGACTTCCTCTGGGGATGGGTGTGTATGTTGTGCGTGTATCTATTCATGAGTTTGTGTATTTCACATTGAGTCCTGCAACACAGAGGTCAGTCTTACTAACAAGAGACTGTACTTTGATAGAAAAGTTCATAAAAGCCAAATGTTCCAGTATCACTATATTCCAGTATGCAAAGGGTGGCTACGAAGATGGAGACTCCCTTTTTACAAGGAGTCACATGGAAAAGACAAGAGGTGATGGGCACAAGTTACTCCCAGGAAGATTGTGGTTATCATAGAATGGTTTGAGTTAGAAGGGGCCTTAAAGCTCATCCAGTTCCAAGCCCCTGCCACAGGCCGGGACACCTTCCACTAGACCAGAGTGCTCCAAGCCCCGTCCAACCTGGCCTTGAACACTGCCAGGGATGGGGCAGCCACAGCTGCTCTGGTTGCACATGAGGAAAATTTTTTACAATAAGAACAATCAGCCATTGGAGCAATCTCCTCAGGGAAGTGGTGGATTCCGGAATGTTGGACACTTTTAGGGCTGGGCTGGACAGAATGCCTGGCCGTTTTTTCTAGACTGTGCTTTTGCCAAGACAGGTTGGACCGGATGATCCTTGAGGTTACTTCCAACCTGGTATTGTATGAGTCTATGAAATGTATTTTCATTTTGCCTCTTGTCTGCCACAGCAAAAGCCTGACTGGTTCCATGCAGCTGTTTGGCCAATCACCTATGGCCTGGTTGGTTCTAGGTCTAGGAGGAAAGTCCATCATCAGGCCCAAGATCTGGGGAGACAGTAAGCTCACAGCTCCTTCTTCAGGCTTTCTTCAGTTTCTCAAAGTAGTTTTCTCCCTGGGTTGCCCAGCTCCTACTGCTGACTGAGCCAGGAGGCTTAAGGTGTCAGCAGAGTGGGTTCCTGATCCAGGGGCAGTCCTGAGCAGTCAGGGCACTGAAAAAGAACTTCTGTTGCACAATCACCAGCCCCTCAAGCAAGCATACTGGAAGTATTTGCATTTCTCAGGTTTTGTTTTACATAAACCCAAAGGAGAACAAAGTAACTTTAAAAGCAAAGATAGTCCTTTTGAGGACAGATCTCCTTTTATGTTTTACTTCACCTCTTCCAAGGTGAATCCTTCTTGCCTGTCTTATAACAAAGCTTGGAAAGCCACTGTCCCCTGGCGCAGGGTATTCAAGTGCTTAGCAAAAGGTACCCCTTTTTCACCTGCAAGAGCTTATCTTTGCAAGAACCTGTGCTCTTGCTGTGCTGTGGTGCTGGGATTGAAATAGCAAGCCCTGCTTGCTATTCTCTCTCTGCTATATCTTTGAACCCCAGTAGTTCTTCTGCTGGCAAACCTCTTCATCACAGGTGCCAGAAGGTCACTTTTTGGAAAGGGTTTGTGAAACAACCATATGTAATACTTGTGTGCAGTCTTCCCCCTCTTGTCTCAAATACATAAGGATATACAGTGTCTACAATTCTTGATTATAGTATCTTGCCCTTCAGGTGGAAAACCAGAAACATATCCAGAAAAATATGATAAAAACTGAAAGCTATCAATATATCTGGGGGAGGAATCAAGTTTCCATATTGAGGAAAGCTGGTGGACTGATTGTGGATGTCCCCCCACTCAGATGGGGAGAGCAGGTTTTAGTTTGAATTGCATGGAAATTGGACTATGCTGGATTGAAAGTCCACCTGCAGCTGGAAGCCTCAGTATATCCCAGTATGCAGTCTCAGTTGAGAGTTCAAAGAAGAGAAACTTGCTTTTGCAACAAAACTATCAATTAATATTTAAAATAGAGCATTATGAGTTTTAAGTTAATATTGTGCTTGTTATCTTTCCCTTTTCTGCATTTATGGGATTAGTGATGTTTTGTGTGATTTCCCCACCCTCCATTAGAGCCATTACTCACAGCTTTTTGATGTGCATTCATCTGCTGATTAAGTAGTTTTCTGGCAGCATTATGTGTGGTTAAATGTGTATATTTCTAAATTTACTGCACCAAAATAGATTGCAATTAACAGTACAAAATTACTTTTTAGACTATTATCATTTTGTAAAAACACTAAAGTATATCTTTGAAATGTCTGCAAAATCCTTAGGAGACATAAAGGTCTGTTGCTTTGGAGAACTTCTAAAATAGTAGCCCAAATTCAATACCTACACTGACATGCAACAGTGATATGGTGGCTTAAAAGCAATGAGCCTGCTTTTCTCTGTTCCAAAACTTGTGCAACAGGCAATTTATAAATCACTTTCTTTTGTCAGATTGTTTTAGTGTCTTAATGATGTTTGAATGTAGCATATACCAAGAGCACTTAAAAAAAATATTGAAACTGACAAGCTCCTGAACTGAATTGCTTCCTAGTTTGTCACATCCCTGAGCAATGAAAGTGAATGCAATGACCAGACTTGTTTTGTGGCAGTGACATACCACTTTGAGCTGTTGAAAGAGGTCTCAAGGCATCAGCTGATACACCTCACCCCCACGACCTGTCGAAACAGTCCCCTTCAAACCTTCACCATATCATGAGGTTTTTATACAATGTAAGTCAGATATGTTCACCTCACTTAGTCCGAAGAGTAAAGAAAGTCAGCATCTGTTTCAGAAGCGAAGATGACCTGCTCAGTTATTCAAGTTCATTCAATTAGTGGTTAAGAATTCCTAATTTAAATACCTCTGGGGAAAACATAAGCTCTTTAGAAGAGATACTTAGACAAGATAAGCGTGATTCATATTAACAGCAGTTTGTAAAAGCTTGGTTTCACTTGAAGATTACATCTGTTGTTAAGAAGTGTTAACTTGAATAGGCAGAGACTGCAGTGATTACGTATATTATCTACACCCTGGGGGAGCTGCTCTGTGTTGTTATTATTTGAGGCAAGTTCATACTGTACTACTGAATTTGGATGCAAGAGCTTCCAAAATTGTGGCAGTATTTACACCAAGTCTCAGAGTTGTGACAGTTTCCAAATCATGCTTGGCGTGGTTTGTATAAAATGGGATGGCACTGTTTGTCTGTCCTCTTCTAGGATGAGGGTTTGTGGGCAATTTAAATAACAAATGCAAAACGTGGACCATACCCTATATTACACTTGGTAGCTTGTAGGATTTTCTATGGTGAGGCAAGGCAGGGCTTTTTGCTGGCTGTCTGAGTAGGTTCCAGCACACCATAGTGCTTCAGCTACCTCAGTGTTTCATCTTCCTCCTGGAAACAGATACTGTGGGAGTTGCTGCTGAATGGATGGGTAAACATTGGGAAACTGCTGATCTGTAACAGACTGAATGGGGAACTGGTCTGTGGCAGGCTTTGAGTTTGTAAATTTGTGTATCTCTTCCAGGTACAGATCCTAGTTCCCCATCTGTGGTGCAGGGCTCCATGTTACCAAAGAACTAGTAACAGGAAAAAAAATGACCATGGCTGACTCAGGCTCAGTGAGCCTGTTACAATGAGAAAATGCTTCTTTTTGGCATTGATATGTTTTATTTGGGGAGGGGAGAAGGAAGTAGAATTAGTCATAGACTAACCACACAATGGTTTGGGTTGGAAGGGACCTTAGTTCTAATCCCCTGCCACAGGGAGGAACACCTTCCACTAGACCAGGTTGTTCCAAGCCCCAGCCAACCTGGCCTTGGACACTGCCAAGGGATGGGGCAGCCACAGCTTCTTTGGGCAACCTGTGCCAGGGCCTCACCACCCTCACAAGGAAGAATTTCTTCCTAACGTCTCATCTAAATCTCCCCTCTGTCAATTTAAGATCATTTCCCCTTGTTCTGTCCCTACAAGCTCTTGTAAAAAGTCCCTCTCCAGATTTCTTGTAGGTTCACTTTAGGTGTTGTAAGACCATTATATTTTCCTCCTCCTCCTTTTACTTGCTTTCCTGACCAGGACTTTATCCCATGCAAACAGTGAAGAATGAACTGAATTGCAGGGATGGTGCTGTCCTTTACCTAACCTAGGATTATGTTGCAGGTGGGCCACTGCTGCAGGCAGCCAGTGCTCACTGGTCAGGCTTCAATGTGGTAGAGCATATTGCATTGGCCTCCTGTCCTGTTTGTGCATCGTTATCTCTGGATGCTGTTCCTTGCTCAAAGTGTGGCCACCTGCATATCAGGGCATTTTCATACTGATGCTGTGTTCCCTTTGTGCCACTAGTGCATGGGGGATATGGAGGGAGTTAGATAACTGAATGTCAGCAGGTAAGGTTACTGTCTTGCTTTCAGTGAAGTAAGCTCCTGCTGTGTCTATCCAAAGTGATACCTTTTAGGATTCCTATTTACTACTAGTGGGAAAGAATAATAACAAAATATAAATTGCAGCAATGTTTGTCTCACTGAATCTAGTTGTTTCCAGACCTGTGTTCATGTCATCGGAGTTGGGCATGTGATACCCTCTTAACCAGAGTGTTAGAAAAGTGCTTTGCCTAGCTTTGTGTTGTCCTTTCAGCATACACTGAAACACAAAATAGGCTAAAAAATGTAAGTATTTAACTCAGGAAGCTGGGTTGAGGAGTGCTGTGTTTGCAGTTATGCTGATGCATCCATGGACCCCTGAGGTGCAGTGGAAAAACAGCAGGGAAAGATAGAGGACAAACATGTTGGTGGCAGTAGAAACAAGGCACATGTCTTCCTGCATAAATTGTCTCAACTTCAATTTGAGACTTATGAGCCCCACACTGGAGTAAAAGTTAAGCTTTTTGGGAAATCTCCAGGAGCAGAGGTCCCCCTGCCTCTCAGGACACTTGCTCCAGTGGTGGACTAGCTTTATGGTGAAGAGTTTTTTCCTTTACATCCACTTATAGTTGTCCCTGCCATCATTCCCTCTCATCCTTTCAGCATGAGATACTGAACAGCCTGGCTTTCTTCTCTACAACCCCCTAAAGGTGGCTGAAGACAGCAATTGATTCCCCCCAGCCTTTCCTTCTCCACGCTGAAAAACACAGCTCCTCCTATGTCATGTTCACATTTAGTATCATGACTAAATACTCTGAGATCTGGAAAAATTATTTTCACATAATATCTCATTTTAAATAATTGGTGAGCACTTACAATGCTTTTTTTTTTTTTTTTTTCTTTTTTTGCTGGGTTTGATCACTTCCTTGAGTCCTTTTGTTCCTGAGGGCAAAGAATGTCCTCACCCAGTCAAGTCTGTCGAAGCAAACCTGAAATGTAACCAGCAGAAGACACGAAAAAGCCATTTTCTGTGATAACCCATCATGAGTCTACCTGCTGAGTCTAAGTACAAAGAGGCTGAGGTTAATGGGTGGAAGTCAAGGGTTCCAAGAGCTTCCTTTTTCTCTACTTCTTTTCCACCTTTCTACAAGCTTTCAAAGACTGTTGCTGCCTGCCCTGCTCCCTGCCGCCCTGCCCTGGAGGACTGCTTTCTGATCATGAATTGCTAGGAGCTTTGCTAATGCATTTGCTGCTTCTTGAGTAGCCTGACCTCAGGCCTTGGAGGATGCTCACCTGGTGAGTCAGTGGACTGATTTTAGCCATCCTGTCCTCCTCCAGCTCTGGTTGCATGTTGGCTGCAGACATATCAAGCACTCCTCCCAGCTCCCTTTTCTCCTTGCCATAACAAGAAGATAGGATCTGACCTTCTCCTTTAGACAATAAAGGTGCTTAGAGATCTTTTTGAAAGTTGATGCCTTTACGCATTGTTTTTCATAACTGGCACCCTAATATAGGGACTCAGCTCAAGTCACTTGCCCAATCTTAGAGCCTGAGTAAAGAAGAGTATTTTATTTTCCGTGTTATTGCTGTTCTGTGTGATATTGATGGACACTGTGAGTTGTGAATGTGGCTGAACTTCATGGGTGGGCTTTCTGTCATTTCTTTAGCCTAAGTGAAAAGAAAATGTAAGGCAGTGTGGACAGTGAGAGCTGAAGGGGAAGCTGCTGTACAAGGCAGTAATTAGTAGGTAGCCTGGCAACCTTTAGCAAAAATTGAATCTTTATGGCCCAATGGACTATTTAGTGACTTAGTACAAACACAAAAGCTAGGTCACAGACTTGATATTGCTGTGTGGGCTTCAGGGCAGAAAGCAGTCAGGAAGTCAAGAGAGGCAGCAGACTGTGACAAGACTAGGAGAGCTTATCTTTAAGAGGAAGCAGAAGCAGAATTCCTCCAGGCATTGGACTCTATAGAAGCAGATCTGAAAACTGTTGTCAGACAACTTGCTGCTGCATTTGTCTCTCAGACAACATGATTTCGTGTACACCGTTTATAAATAAACATGATTGTGCCAACGGAATGCTGAACTTTCTGAATTTCTTAATAGAGTATTCTGGCAATGCATGTAATAATCGCTACATTTTCCAGACTGAGCCCAATGCATCTGTCTTTCTGTAATTATCTTTCAGTGCAACTTCCCTGCAAACAGCCAAACTTTACCCCACATCTCATTACAACCTTACAAAAGCCTGGATAACAGAAGTGATTACTTTGCTGCTTGATATGGAAAAGCTATTGACAATGGGGCTATGAAGAGCTGAGCACTGCAGTGTGGGGCTCCGGCTGGTCTGTCCCCAGGATGGATGAGCACACCTAGGGAGAAACCCCATGACCTGATGCTTCCTGGCCATGCAGCATGCTCATCCAAGTGGTCAAGTAAGGAGATTTCCAGGGCTTGATTTCTGCTCATTATGAAGTTGTGAGGTGGCTCTGGGCTTAAAGTCTGGTCATAGTGTGTATCCTGAATGTGCTTGTGTTCAGGGCTCTGTAGAGTAAAAAAATCCAAGCTTTAGGCATGAAATTGGGTCTTTTCCTATTGATTTTTCCAATACAAATGTATTCATTTCCACTTTTGTCTTCCTTCTAAACTGGTCTCTTCATTTGGCTATTGTCTTTGATCTGGAGTGTGCATAGTGCCTCTTCTGGGCTTTTCCTGTTTTCTGCCTTTCAAGAGGCATTCTGGCTTTTATTGTGTTCACATCAAAGTCTTACAAGTGTTTCCTCAGTGAGAATTACAGATCATCAAGACAGCAGTAACTGGTCTAGTTATGTTATTATTTTTATCTTGAATAGAAGTAGAGCAGGTACTCTGAGTCTGGTCTGTAGTACAGTGAAATCAATAGGAAATGATCGTTAATTAATTGGACTTCTGTTCCTAAAGTAATTCAGCACTTCCACTGAGAATTAACTCATCAGCCTCCCTTGCTGAGTAAACATCACAATAAATAATATAAACTGTTGCTTTCAGAATGGTTTGTTTTCCTTAAATGAAAAGGAGCTTTTGTTAAAGTTTAAATTTTTTATGGAGCTATGCCTCTGGGCATTTTAGATGTAAGATGAATAAAAAATGATCTCGGGTTTTATTTAGGAAGCCATTCCTGTGCATATATGGGTTTGTCATTTTGAAATGAAATTTTCATAAAACCTTTCAGCTCAAGGGACCAAGTGGGATCATCAGATTTAAGAATTTTTAACTATTCTGCCACTCAGTGAATCCCTGAGCAATATGTCCAAGCCAAAATCTTTGTCTTCCATCCCTGAGCACTTTGAGTTTTCCCATATTTACTGGGAGTTAGCTCAATATGCCTTCCATGGTAATATCTGCAGCGTGCAATTAATCCAGCAAAACCAAGCAACTCCACAGACTACTAAAAGTTACTAATTAATTCTAACTTCAAACATTCATAAAGACACCTTCCATCAGATCATGGTGAAGCTTGCAGAGAGGATTGTTATTTGTCAGAGCAAAAACAACTTCCAAATTATCAGGTCTCTCCAACAACATGGTTCTTCCCTAAGTTGTCAGTACTGTGCTCTTTTCAGGCTGCCAGGTAGGAGTGGATGAGCTGGCTCATGTACCATGAAACCAGCCTCAGTTTCATCCTTGCATCCCAGCCTTCAAAAGACAGCACGATTGTGTAAGGATCTGTGCTCATATAGCATCCGAGATGCAGCTTCCTTTCACCTACCTCCTTCGTCCCCTTCTTCCTGGCCCTGTTTTTTCATTTCTGACAACTTGCTTGTATCGTGTGGGATACTGGAGGTGGAGGAAGAAGCCTGGAGAGAAATCCCAGTGCTAACTTTGCACATCGGCTGCCACCCCATGAGCACCATCTAGCTGACTCCTAATACAACAGCATGGGAGGCTGAGCAGGTGCAGACACTGAAATTCAACGGAAGAAGCTTTCCATGCTACAGGCTGGGATGTAAGCTATGAAAATACTGTGAAGCACCTGTGAGCCTGATACCCATATAAACTGTTTGTCACAAGCACGCATCTGGTTGTCCCACGGCACAGAAGTGTGGGAAAAGCATCTTCTGCAGTGGAGTGCCTGCACAAAGCAAGTTTCCCAGGCTAAGAATCAGGGTTTTTCACCTTTTGTACTGTATAAATATCAAGAGTATTGCATCACATTTGTTTTCAGCTGGTCAATTCTCTGTAAATACAGCACTGTGCTGAGGAAGAAGCGCTGAACTGAAGCCTGAAAACCTCCTTTTGAATACACTGTGTGATTTCTCATCTGGGAAACAGGATTGGGAACTTATTTATACCATTTTTCTTCAAAAGCATTCTGTAAAGATGACTGAATTACTTCTTGCATAGTAATCTGAAAATGAAAAGTTCTGCCATAGGAAGAGATTTTATTCCCTTTTGAAGGAGAGCTATAGTTCCGTGGGTTGTTTTTTTTTGTAGGTTTGGTGGGGGTTTTTGTGGTGGTGGTACTTACAGATTTTACATTTCCAATCCTGATATAAAAATTTCCCTGGAATGATGACAGCCTACCATTCTAGCAGTAGAGCTTTTTGTTAGTGTTAGCACCGCACTGATATGTGTGTTGAGGGGAGTGATTTGCATTGTAGATATGGAGAGATCAGGGATCCACTGCACTGAGCACAACTGTGAACTATGAAATCACATCTTCTGTGTATCTTCCAGCTTAAGTAGGCATCTGTTCATTCTTTTTTTCTTATTTATATCCATAGCTCATGGGTTTATCTTTTCCCAGGCAAAGACAAAATACTGGCTTTCCTTACATGTATTCCACTTGGCTGTCTTCAGTGCAGAATCGTGGTGTGAGGAAAGATGCTGGGTGGGAATTGGGGGTACATTGCAAGGAAGTGTGGATGGATTTTGTTTGTTATTTAGTATATGAAGAGCAGCTCACAATCTGACTGCTGTTCATCTATATTAGAAAATTTCAGATTACATTAGACATCTCCCTGTGAAAGTTCATATTTCAAATGAGCAAAAAATATTGAGCAGTGTAGCAGGCACCTAGTTGTATGGCCCAAAGACTCCAGAATGAGAAGCATGTAATTAGTCAACTGCCCAGTAAATGCATGAAATTCAAGAATTACTTGTGTGATCTACATTGATGGACTCTATGAACAATGCAGCTTGAAAATTTTTTGTTATTAAACCCAGGAGGAACTGGAACCACCTGTAAAAGTACACAGTATCAGCTCACACATCCCTCAGGTGCACAGATGTCAATCTCAAGTGTGAGGAGACAGTGACTGACTACACCACCAGCAGCTACATTCAAGTCTGGGTTATGTTATGTTTTTTTTATCTTTTAGGCTGTCTCAGTGTTTTTTAAGGAAGGATGATAAAATATCTCAGAAAAATTTATGGCTTGTTAAATGATGGGACCAGCTTTCACTTGATAGGGGAGCACAGTTGTGCCTTTCACACAAAGGTGCTTTGTGCATCAAGTTGGCTGTCCCCATTATCACACTCTGGATACCACTGTTTCAGTTCCTGATCTCTGCATGGTGCTGCTAGTGAATTTATGGCTTGCCCACTGCCTGCAGTCCTCCTCAACTGTTAATGTTATTCTCTGTCCTATCAAAATTGATTTGGCTATTAGTGCTTCATTTGAGGCTTGCTCTAGTTCATGTAGTAGTGGCTCTCTACTGGATGATTTGAAATTACTTTGGCAATTGTCTCCTTGCACTGGCCAGTATCATTGAAGCTGTAAGAGTTAGGTGTGAGTCAGTAGACTCATCCACTGTGCTAGACTCTTTATACAGCTAATGTTTAATTCAGTCCAAGCAGAGATTCTTCAGAGCTAAATAGCATGAGGGTTGGCAGCACCAGTAAATAAGTGTAACTAATGTTACCTTCAGTAACATGTTAGCAAAGCTTGCTTCTTGACAGCTGGCTAGCTCATGCCCTTAGCAAGAACATGGTTCTACAACCTGCCGGAGAATTACTACAGGGTTACCAAGGCAGGCTAGGAATATTGTTATTTTTTTAAGGTAATAAATGATAATTTATAGATATATTCATTGTGGAATTGATGTCTTGTTTAAGAAAAATGAATTGTGTTTCTTCCTTCACTTTTTCAAACACCTAGTTTAAAAATGAATTCCTTCATCTCCAGCCATCCTTTAAGGTTTCTTTTAAACAGGGTAGTTTTAAGCATAAAAATTGTGTGGAAGCCTGCAGGTGATCCTCATATCAAAAGACTGATGTGATTTTTATTTCCTGGAATGCACTCCCCAAACACCTCACCTGCAGGGCTGAATTCTTCCATGCAGGAGTAAGAAGCAGTGGTCCTTTATAAATTGTTCTGCCTTCAGTGACTTGAAACATGCTATAAGAAGCCACAGACACTCAGGTACTGGTGTACTTAAAGATGTAAATGAATGCCTACATGGACAAGATAACAGTTACTCTGACTTAGATTTTGTGTGTGTTGACCTGGGAGTTAGGACAGGCATCTATTTCCAATCGCCCTACATTTGCATGATGTTACACCTCCCATGAAGGGCTTGTGTGCTATTAAAGAGCTAATGCAGGAGAACTGGATGTCTCTCCCTCTCCGTGTTTGACGCTCCCAGTCTGGCCTTTGGCGAATCTCATGATTTCTCCTGATGTCATGCTTGATCAGTGGTATAGCAGTAATGGTGCCTCTCTTCTTCACTCACTTGTTGTGCGAAGCAATTTCTTGGTATTTGTAAGATAGTCCAGTATGATGAAGGGATCATATACATTCTTTGCTCCTAAGGGAGCAGTGAGTTAAATGCACACAGGGCACAAAGACTGAGTAAAATACGAAACCTCTGTGAATTTATTGCTTTTAATTGCATTCCATACCATATGTTTGAGTACCTTCTTGTAAAATAGTGCATAATCTTTAATGAATACAAAGCTATAAGGTCTCCTTTGGATTTAAATTCTAAATATTTGCAGAAGTTTAGTTCACTCAAATTATTTCATTGGCAAATCAAAATACACACACATATGTACCTTTCAGAGCTTAATTTTGTAAACAAGGCATCATATTCTTCTCTCAGTAAAGCTGGCATAACTCTGTGGTAACTTCAGTAGGTTTACGTTTGGATAACTGGGAGCAGCATTTGGCCTAAAGACGCCAGAGTGAGAAGCATGTAATTATTCATCTGCCCAGCAAGTGCAGTCTGCTTGGAAAATGTAAAACTAGAGTAAAAACTTTGTGCTTATCAATGTTTAGTCTGTCTTAACATCTACATATTTCATCCCTCTCATTCTTTTCTTAGTTAAATAAGAATCTTTTTACATGCTTGCACATCAGGGATCTCATAGAGTCTTGCTTTTCCAGATACAAAGTCTTAGTGCTATTTTTATGTGGACAAAGCACCATCAATTGTGTTTAGTAAGAGATTATGAAGAGGCAGAGCAATGGTCTTATCATGGTCTCAAGGGCTTTAAAATATTAAGTTTGATTTCTGCTGGAAGTTTTCCCTGTTACCTGCTTTTCCAATGAAAACATGCTCAGCGAAAGGAATACCTTACAAATGGCTTCACTGCTTTAATATCATTACAAAAATTCCCAGCTGATAGACTGTGTACTGTGACTGTCAGTCAACTGCAAGTGAATATATTCACTTATCCTACAATACCCTAACCTTAATATACGATGAGTTATTTTCCTTTGTGCCTTGGAGAGGGATTTCTGTTGTTCAAGCAGCAGCATGCAGTCACATGCCACAGTCGAGCTCAGTTGCCTACCACTCTTTAAACATTTAGTAGCTCTGGGTGTCCTGTGTTGTCTGACCTTCATTTTTTCTTCAACCAGCATATGCTGGGACTTAGATTTTTAATTTCTTTCAGTCACTCAAACAAATATACTGAGGGGGCTCAAAATTTTAAATTTCAAACAATATCTATAGGCTAAAGGTAAAATCATGAAATAAAACTTCCTTGAGAACTCCAAGTTTGAATCCTTTGAGCATTTAAAAAAATATATAAGGGCTACTGTAGGCTATTGAAAACATACTTGAAATGCTTGCAAAAAACCCCAAGTGGAATAAGTGTAAAGGCCTCATCTTCTGAAATACAATGTGATATATAGAAGTTGATACAGAACTATTATAAGTAAAGTACATTAGCACATCCAGAACTAATGGTGACCTTTGCTTTAAGCAACACTTGCTGGATTTGAAATAACATTTCTCATTGGAAACAGATTGTGTTTTACCAGGGAGGAAGGACACGCAGGCAGAAGAAGGTAGATGCCAACTTTCACTGTGTCAGGGCAGGTTGTAGAAAAAGGCAACAGATCCTGAGAGTTAATCCAGGGTCATACCTGGAACAGATGTTCACTCATGATTTTGATAGTATTATTCATCAATCAGACATTACAAAAGAAGATTAAAAAAAAATAAAAAGAAGGAAAGAAGGAAAGCACTATGTGTGATCCCCTGAAATTAGAGTTGATGGCTTTGACATATTTTGGATTCAGTGTTGATCTTTTCAATCTTTGCATGAGACCAGGTGGAGGTGTTTGAACCCGTGTTCAGAGCATGTTGGGGTTTTTTGGGTTGCAATTTTGTTTTGAGGTTTGTTGGGTTTTTTGCTGTAACATTACAGGTTTGGCATCTCCCTGAAAATGCAGTGCAGTGAGAGCTCTGAAGTCTGCACGTCAGAGATCAGTGCTGAGAGCAAGATCTCAAGACTCCCTCTTTCCTGCAATATACAGCCTGTCTCTGCCTATTCCTGGTTAAACCAAGGAGAAATTGTTGAGGACAAGCACTTCAGCACACCAGCCTCATTGTCTCAAAGTAAGCTTCTCTTACCAGTGCTTTTGGCTGTCTCAGTCTGCAGGTTCCTTGCTTGCTTTAGTCCCACAACTTTTAACTGGCATCAGCAGAAGTCCATGGCAGGGCATGACTACTGTTTGGGGGCTAGCTGGAGCCTGAAAGGACCACACAAGCTGTGACCTGAGGGCAGAACAATAGATGTTATGCTGGGATGAGGCTAGGTTTCCTTAAGGATAATCTTGTCACCATTAGCATCCTGCACTCCTTTGGTTTAGAAAAAGGGAAAAAAAAAATAGGCACGGGAGAAGGAGAGAAAAGGGAATGTTTCACTGATACATTTAAGCTGTGGTATGATGGCTCAGCTTTCAATCTCTTCTCTGATAACCTCAGAGAGGAAAAATACTGTAAGAATGAATTGGACAATGTGTGTATTGCTTGTTACACAAAGGGCTATTATTTCTCACTGCATGTGTACTTGCCATTAGAAAAGTTTTAAGGATAACATAAAAAACGAGGTGACAACTGCCAAAGGCATTTTAAGATTAACAAGCATAATTGCACTTCCAGATGGAGAGAAGTTCAGAAACAACTTGCTATTTTCTGACCTAAGGGTGATGTGTTCGGTCTCTGGAAGAAGCATTTATTTCCTCATTCAGTAACTATACCTTTATTCCTTCCCCACTTGCCAGTTCGTTGCTGCAGCAGTGGCATTGCAGCCACTGCATTGGCACAGCATCTGGAGGGAGCTATTTGTCTGTTTTGTGAAGATAAGATTGCCTTGTGGAGGATGCTGAGAAAGGGCAGGGGAATTGAGGCAAAGGAATGGGGCATCAGGCAGTAGGTACAAATAAAGTGAGAAGAACACAAGCACTTGCTTCTCAAATGAATCCTTATGTTTACAAACTGATTAAAAGCTGAGCTGTTTTCTTTATTGAGGTGAGGAACAGGGCAAAGTGGGACTGCACTAAAGGTGATAAGGAGAAGTGCCTTTTTGTATAGCTAGGAGTTTAGATATGATTATTCTTTTGGGAGAAGCTTTTATGGTCTTTGTGGGAAAGTGAAAGCTGATTCTCAAAAATCCCTTCTGTGTTGCTTGTTTTTTTTCTTTCAGATAAAAAGCTCTTCTTCATTTTCAAAGAAAGCCCATGTCTCCCCTTGACATAAAATTACACTGCTTGCTTGCAGGTTACCTGCTTTTAAGAACACCATACACCAGACTCTTTGGTCAGTGTTGTGTGATCAACCCCAAAATTAAATTCATTCACTGCCACTTAACATCAGATATTAAGTCATTTTACAGAAGAAGCAGTTAGGCAGACCTTCTGCCTCTTGTTCCATGATCATGTAATAAATGAGAGTGCAGAAAACAGATGAAGCAGTGCCTTTATTTCAATGTCCTTCATGCATTTCTTTCACCCTGCTTATTGCCTTCCAGTGTATGTGACACTAGCTGCTGTCCTGCAATTGTTCATCAGCACCATGCATCAGGTACCATGGGTGAACAGATCATAGAATCATAGAATGGTTTGAGTTGGAAGGAAAATTAAAGCTCATCCAGTTCCAGCTCCTTGCCATGGGCTGGGACACCTTCAACTAGAACAGGTTGCTCCAAGCCCCATCCAGCCTGGCCTTCAACACTGCCAGGGATGGAGCAGTTGCAGCTTCTCTGGGCAACCTTAGGATTTTTTCCTAATGTCTCATCTCAGTCTCCCCTCTGTCAGGTTAAAGCCATTTCCCTCTTGTCCTGTCCCTACAGGCCCTTGTCAAAAGCCCCTCTCCAGGTTTCTTGTGGGCCCTTTTAGGCACTGGGAGCTGCTCTAAGGTCTCCCCAGAGCCTTCTCCAGGCTGAAGAAGCCCAGCTCTCTCAGCCTGTCTCCAGAGCAGAGCTGCTCCAGCCCTCAGAGCATCTCTGTGGCCTCCTTCAGACTCTCTCAAGCAGGTCCATATCTTTCCTGTGTTGTTGCCCCCAGAGCTGGACACAGGACTGCAGGAGCGTCTCACAAGAGTGCAGTAGAGGGGTAGAATCCCCTGCCTTGACCTGCTGGTCACACTGCTGGGAATGCAGCCTAGGACATGCTTGGTTTCTGGGTTTAAGTGCACACTGATGGGTCATGGGTATCTTCTCATCAACCAACACTCCCAAGTCCTTCTACTCAGGGCTGCTCTCAGTTCATTCTCTGTCCAGCCTGTACTTGGGCTTGGGATTGCCCTGACCCAGATGAAGGACCTTGAACTTGGCCTTGTTGAATGGTCCTTCCTTTTAGGTCAGCAATCACTGGCTGTTGCATTTAAAGGTAAATCAGTATTTACCTCCCAGATATGGTGAACATAACTCTTACTGAGACCAGTTATTTCTTCTGCAGTGATTGGTTTTGAAAGAAGGACAATTTGTGGAAATCCTGTTGCATTTTTAGAAGTTATAATTGTCATGTATCAGTGCCCCAGTTCTCTGCAAATATAATTAATTAGGATTAAAGGTTCTGCACTCATTAGGCCTGGGTCTCTGGCAGATAGAGAAATACCATACAGAATTTACATTCATGCATGTAGCTCCTAAATGGTATACATTTGTCATCAGTAAGAGTATTGTGGAATCTGCTCTGCTGATAAGTCTTCCTGGTCTATGATCTGTATCTCATGGTCAAAAGGGAGTGTGTCTTTGAATGTTTTACAAGGGAGCAGCAACATAAAAATCTAATTAGAGTACAGTAACTAATTATCAAAACTACAAGATTCCTTACTATAGCATTGGGAAAAAATACCTATTTCAAGAACAAAGCCAACCCCTCTATCCTTCAATTTTTTGAGTGTCAGCTTTTTGGTTTTTTTTAAGTATTATGACTGATTAGATAGTGTTAAGCAATGATAAAAGCAAAAGGCTTTGAAACAACACAGGAACTCTTTGAGCTTCCTGCGGTTATTGCAGGATACTAGACCATAGAAGCGTGATGGCAGCCCTTTGAAGGGGTATACATTTATAAATATTACTTTTCTGAATAATATTTCAGATAACATTTTCAAGTCTGTTGATCATATTTTAGACTTTGTATGAGCATCAATAAGATGCAATCGTGTTTTGTTCTAATACTTAGACACCTTGAATATTGAAACACATAGCAGAAACAAATATTATGAAAGTATGATTATGAGCTAATATTCAGGTCTTCCACTAAGGCAAATCCATTTTATTCTGAGATGCACAGTCTTTTTGAAACCTTGCTATTGCAAAAGTTTTTTGATGAAAGGAGCACTGGCACCCTTGGATTGAAACTTAAAACTACAAACTTTTGCTGCAAGGTAGATTCCAGCATCACCTCTGGCTGCTGTGAAGTGTGCCACTCCTAAGGACTCTTTGTGTGATTCTGTAAGTAACTTAACAGTATTAGATGATCTGGTTACCTGAAGGATATTGCATAAAGCATTAGTAGCAATGAAAATTGTCAATTTAAGGAAAAAAAAACTTTGCAGTGACCTTTTTTTTGTGCTACATTCTGATTTGGATTTTATGATGCAGATGCGTATCTTTATAGTTATGCTGTGGAGATATTTAATCACAAACTACAGTGTTATTTTCGAAGATTAAAGAGGTTTCTAAATCCTTTGTAAAGCACCTCTGAAAAAAGGCATAAATGAATTTTATGAATAGCAAATTTGTGAACCTATAATGCATTTCTAAAAGTTACAATACTGTTATAGTATTGGTATCTTCTAACGAATCATAAGAGAAATCTGATGGCTATTTCAATGTAATTTTATTCTTCAATTTAAATATTCATGATCACCTTTCATTTCAACTCCCTGATCATTATGAAAAATGCAGATTATTTCAATTCACTTATTTACATTTCACATGAAAAGAAAAAAGTATTGAATTCTACCGAGTGACCACAGACAATTTCCATGCAAGCGTAGCGCCAGACAGGATTTTAAGTTTGGCTTCAGCTTTTTAATTAAAATATGCAGACTTTCCTCTACAACAAAATGGCAAAGGCAAAAATCCTACTCCATGGCTCATGATGAAAAGCAGAATTGTTATGATGGTGTTCCACATTTTATAGGGTGTGCATATATCCCATTATAACACAACCGTCACAAGTCTACACCTTATCTTTCTGAAACCCTACATTTCATTCCCTAGGTGTTCTCATTGCTTTTAGAGAAATGATAGAAAATGACACTCAAGAATCTCACTAATCAGTAGGGCTGGTAGGGCCATTAAAGCATTTTTTGGCCTGGTAGTATTCATGGGGCTTGCTCACTGCAAACAGCTTCCAATTTCTGCCATTGTGGCCACTGCTCACTCACTTTTCATTCTTCCCAGTTCTCTTCAACCCAACCCATTCCTCTGTTGCTAAAATTATTATTTTCCTCTGCCTTTTAAGGACTTCTCTTTACTAGCACAGTCCTGATCTTTCTACCCTCCAGGCAGACACTCTTGAACTCATTGATCTGCTTCTTCCCACTTGTTTCTCTTAATTTCATTCCTGTGCTTTCTCGTTCTTCTGCAGAAGAAGAATGGTTCCCTGCCTACCCATAGCACATCCCTTAGACACCACCAGGAGCTCAACCTGCTCTGAGCACACCATAACAGGGTTGATGCAGTGAGCACTTATTCTTGTCCTCAACAGAGCAGTTTTCTAGGTCCTCTGAGGAGGAGAAAACTTTCAGAAGGGTATCTGCAGATTTTCTCTTCTATCACTGTCTCTCACCTGGAAATGTTAAGCTACATGAAATAGTACTCGTTTTGTGTATTTGTCCCACAAAAAAAGAAAGACTTGGACCTACTGGAGTGGGTCTAGAGGAGGGCCACAGAAATGATCAGACAGATGGGACACCTCTCCTATGAAGAAGGGCTGAGAGACTTCGGTTTATTCAGCCTGATGAAAAGAAGGCTCTGGGAAGAGATTTAGGCTAGATATAAGGAAGAAATATTTTACAGTGAGGGTAGTGGAACATTGGCACAGGTTGCCCAGAGAGTTGGTAGATTCCCCATCCCTGGCAATATTCAAGGTCAGGTTGGATGTGGTTTTGAGCAACCTGATCTAATTGAAGATGTCCCTGCTCATTGCAGGGGAGTTAGACTAGGTGACCTTTAAAGGTCCTTCCAACCCAAACTATTCCATGATTCTATGAGTAGCAATGTCTGCTTCAAGCACCTTTGGACAAAATGAGTCAGAGGAGCATACCATATACCCTGAAAAATTTTTGTTGTGCAAAAATTCGGGGTTTACAATTTAATTTCCTGAGAAGAGACAGTTTACTGGCTGAAGCTGTGCTAAATTATGGAAGAGAAAATCAAGTGCTATAATTGTGGGTGTTTATCACAGTTACAGGTTTTTTTCTTTTCATAGAAATTTGATCTGAACAGGGTAAATCTGTGCCCGCAATACAAATGAGATCATCTACAAACAAAGTAAATGAAAGAGATGCTTTTTATGACTTTGTTTTATGACTCTTCTGTTTGAGGAACTAGTCTTTACTTTCTGATTTTCTCATGCAGTGTTTGCTTTAACATGAAGGCATATAATAGTTCTTCAATGAAAATAGTTCTTGTTTGAGTAGGAAAATAAGATAGCAAAACTTGACTGACCACTAATCATGGCAGTAGATTTGCAGAGCAGCTAGGGAAAACACCCTGAATACTATTTAATACTCTTTAATACTATTAAAGCCCTTGCTGTCTTCCCCAGGTCCTGGTGGCATCTAGACTGCAGCTTGGTAGGCAGTGACCACTGGGAAAAGCTGGTGGAAGGCGTATAATTTCCTCACCTCTCCAAGCCCCTTAGTCTTTCTCTTCCCCTAACCAGAATGTAAGCAACTTCATTTACAGCCATTTATGCAACTTGGGTCTTCTGGGATTGGGAGAACAGTTCTGAGTGGGGTACAAACCTTCAAGTGTAAATGCAGCATGTGCTCAATTTCTTAACAATGCTAGTTTCATAAGTTTAGGGTGAATGAACACAAGCAAGGGACTCTTTCAAAACTCTTTTGGTTGTGTGGTAGCTTGAACCCAGAAAGTTGTTGCTGGACTGCCTACAGTTTACTTGTCTGTGCCCTGAACTGAAGCTCACTAGTCACATTTGTCCTTCTACATTAAGGAGGAATAGGTGTTTCACTGTGCTACCCAAAGGAGCAAGGTTGCTGTGGACCAGCAGGAAACTGGAAGAGCATCACAAGTCCCATCAGTGCCTACAGCAGGGCTCTGGGAAAGCCCCGTGTCCAGTCAGGACCCTTGAATCCCTTTCCAGACAATCAGCATTTACAAAACCTCTTTGAAACAACCCAGCAGCACTACTCTCTTTTTAAGAGTGTGACTGTGCAGAAGAGCAGGAGGTGATAATAGCTGAACCACAGATGAGAAAGCAATAAAAGTTTCATGGGACCAGAGAAAGATGAAAATTGAGCATGACTGTTCACTAGGCAGCTTCGTGAATAGAAGATGGCAGCCCTTCATTTTCTGAACCTTGCTCTCTCCCCTGTTGTGCATTTATGTTGGTGAAGAAATTAGGCTCCACTATCCTTTTGATGTCACTGGTTGGCTGCCGCCTGTATAGTGTACACAAAACCAGGTTTACCTACTGGGTTTCAGTTGTCTCTGAGATTTCAAATGAGAAGGTTGCCAGTTTCCTCTCAGTCCGTCAAAAAAAATGACGCAGCAGGTTTAGCCTTAGGTGTAGGAGAGCAGTCGTGGGAAGAGTGCATGTCTGCCTCCTCTCTCTGCCCTTTCCCACCCAAGGAGCTGCTGTCTGGTCTGCCTGGGCTGATTCTCACTGACATGACTTTAACCTAAGATGACTTCTGCTGTCTATGGGAAACTCCAGTGTTTGTTTTTTGTTTGTTTTTCACAGATGGTAAATATCTAAACTTTTTCATTCTATAATTTTGACAAAATTCGTATCCTTGGTTGTGGGTTAGTCATATCTTCTTTTTCTCACTATTATCTGACACAATGCCTTGTTTAAGAATATTAGAGAAGGAACTGATCAGCAGAAACTGTGTTGTAAAATGAGGAAGACTTGCTGCTTAGTCTGATAGGATGTGAACATGAAACACTTTCTGAAACTTTAAACAAAAAACGCCTTTCATACACATAAGGAAGCTTAAACTTTTTCTGTTTTCTTTGCTTCAGAGTGTCACTTACTGACCCATGCTGCTATGCTTTTGTTATAAATCATAGCCAGAGTGGGAACATGGAACTGTGATATACAGCTCTATTCAAATCATACTCGCTTTTCTACCTCTGAGAAGCTTGCTTGTGATGGAGACTTGTGTTATAAATAGGACATCTATATAATGAGCTTCATTGCAAAGATATGCCAGAAAATGTTTTCTCTGTGGGGAGAATTTATTTTAAAAGAGCTTTTCAATTTTCCTCCTTTGGTGCATACTTCTGCTGTTCCCTGTCCTGAGTAATCAAAGACTCAACCGGGTGGTAGGACTCATAGGATCATAGAAGGGTTAGGGTTGGAAGGGACCTTAAAGAACATCTAGTAAACTCTTCAGAACTTGCTGGACTTGCAGGACTCTTCAGAACTTATTGCTTCTTCCCCCAGCTTTGCCAGGGAACTTAATGCAGCATTTCAGTTTAATCACCTGCAGAAGAAGGAATTTCTCTCAACCTAGGCTATAATTTGAGGACCAGCATGAGATAGCATTACCACACAGGATAAGCACTCTTTCCACCTGTGTGAAACATCTTTGAAGGTGTTTGAAGCTTCATCATGCCAGAAGCAGAGGAGAAAACTAGTTGTGATGTGAAGTTAGATTTGTTAGCCTGTCTTCTCTTTCATCTTTCTCCAGATATCCTGTGTAACAGTTGTAGAAGGCAGAAGCTTGCCCCTGTTTTGCAATCCTTCTTTTCCCTGGTGTGACTGGTACCACAATCTGAGCCGCACAGAAGAAGGAGGGAAACGAAATATGATCTTAGTGCCCAGGCGAGAATGAAGGCCAGTGATGGAGCATGGGTGCAGTAGTTATCTAGTACAGTTTAACAATAACACTGCTGGTTTCTCCATAGCCCATCCTAAGGTATGTGATGATTGTATTGCACAAGAATATTGAAATAGCTTTCTGGACAGATTTAATAGCTAATAAGCAGTGAGAAGAGCACCAGAGACCTGCATTCTGGTCCTGGCATTGCCACTGGCTAACTGAGCAACCCTGAACTTGTCATTTCATCTCTCTGTGACAGATTCCCCATACTCTTATTTATTAATCATTGTAAATCTTGACAGGAAGAATGGCCTCTGGCTGTGCATTGGCATCATGTGCCCTCTTGTCTTACCTGTGGTATCCCAGTGCTGCTATAATCTCATAATTTCTCATATTTGTAGTGCTAATACTACTGTTTAATGCAAATCTGTATCGTTATATTACTACTAATAGATCATTCCCACCACTGTTTTTCCAAGTTCCTGAAAATTCTTGTGTGAAGCAATAAACAGGAGCAGGGACGAACTGAAAGTAATGTGGATCATCTGGAGATGTGAAGTAAGCGAACATAAATCATGGAACAGTAAAATCTTAATTTTTAATGCTTTTCCTTTTCCTGCTTTTGTGATGGATTTTATTCCTTCCCCTTAAAGTTCTAGTGGAGGTTGGTTGTTACAGCCTCCATTAGGAGAACATACTTTGTTGCTATAGCAATTCTTTCTCACTGATATTTTACTGCACTTAGATGCTGCTGGCAAAGAAAAAAAAGGAAGCAAACCCAAGATTCAACAAAAAAGGCATCACTGACCTCCTCACAAATGGTCAGCCTCCCTGATCTCTCATTTCTGAGCAACTTTTAACTATATCTCGCAGCAATCTATATTCTGGTAAACACTCTGCGTTAGGCACTATCTAGAAAGGTTTATCATTGCTTTATAAGTGGCATGCTGCACACAGCAGGACATGCTGCAGCACAGTGTCTGACATAGCAGATATAGATTACTGTTAAGATAAATTCATCTTTTTTGATCTGAACATTTCACCAGCCCCAATTTGAAGGCTTGATATCACCCTGTCAACCAAAGTGGATGTTTTTAAGTAAGGGAAGAGTTATCAAAGGTCTCCTCAAAGTTCCTTTTAGAATGGTTTCTACAAGAGCAAAGATATATCTTTATTGGGGGTGAATGTAGGGCTCATCAAAAGTGCTAGACTAAAATCCCTGTAGACATAAGGCCTCTGTTCAGCATCAGATACAGAACAGAAGCTTGAAGTTTTTTCTGCTCTGTCAAAACCAGATACCTAAACTTTCAACTAATTAGGCAAGAAAAGGTCATTAATTCTGCCTTCTGCTGTCTGCAGGCAGCTGTGCTCTCCCACCCAGGACACCAATAGCATCCTTCTGGGAGGAACCATTTGTATGGGGCTGTGTAACCCAGCCTGGGAACCAGAGAGAAAGCGGTCTCACGGGAGGGAAATGGAGAGAAGGTAAGCACAGCGTTCTTCCTCCACTTCCCCAGGTCCTGAAGGTAGCATCATTCTCATGGGTAAGGCACTGCCTAGAAATAGGTGTGTCTATCATCTTGGGGTACACAGCCAGCACATCCCCTCTCCTGGGGGAAGGGCAGAACACAAGGTGAGCAGTGGTGGGAAAGACCCTTCCCCTGCCCTTAGCTGCCCAGGTGGGCAAAGCAAATGGGATGGGAAGGAGCAGAACAGCTGACTCCACATGTGGAGCACTGTCCTCAGCTTCACCAGGTCTTGGAGGCCTACTGCTGCACAAAAGGGTGGTGGCACATGCCTGTTCCTGGGCTGGGCATGCAGGATCATGCAGCTCTCTCCTTCTTTCATGGGTCCCTGTGTTACTCTGAGATTCAAGTGGGGCTGGCCATGGCCTACTCATTCTCTCCCTCTGCATTGCTGCTGGGAAACGTTTCCATCACCAAGGCCAGGGGAGCAAGTGCAGCTCTCACTGGCACAGGCACAGCCTCTCCCCTCCTCCTCTGTGCCTGCATAACAGCTCATCAAGGAGACACAGAAAGAAAAAAGAGCTATTTCACAGTCCAGTAACTGTGAGATTTTGTGTAGCCGCAGGGTGAGGCGTGAGGACAGGATGGGGGAAGGCAGCATGCAAGGTCAACTGCTGCAAGGCTGAAAGGCAAGGAGGAAAGCCTGGAGTGGCAGGCATTGCTGCCTACATTGCACGCAGTTTTGTCTCACCAGGGACTGCTCTGTGTCCCTGAGCAGAGACTGGGTGCAGACCAATGTGTTTGGGGGCAAAAGTACTGGATGTGCATGACAGCAGAGGAGAGGGGATTCAGAGGAATTTGGGAGGCTTTGAAACAGGACCCTTGGTGCTGGCACTGCCACCTCCATTGTGGGCATCATCGTGCTTCTAGAAATTAACTTGGACCTACTGATTCGTTGCATGGGGAGCATCTTGTAAGCATCAGGCAGCAAACCAAACATGGCACGCAGCTGGGGTGGATTTGAATTGTGTCTGCATATGACCAGTTGTCATTAGCCAGGTCCATTAAATCAAAATGTTCAAATTCCACCTTCTGTTTTCAGCCTGAGGTTATAACTGCTTCATTTCATCAATGTACACATATATATGTAAGAGGAGAATTTATGAATAGAATCATAGGATACTTTAGGTTAGAAGAGACCTTCAAAGCTCATCTAGTCCAACCCCCTGCAGTGAGCAGGAACATCTTCAACTAGATCAGGTTGCCCAGAACCACATCCAGCCTGGCCTTGAATGTCTCCAGAGATGGGGCATCTACCACAGTCCTAACTCAGTTTGCTTACTGTTTATAGCACAGATAGGTGCGTGTTGTATCATTATCACCACAGAGTCCTTATCATTTAGGTGCTTACAATTTTGGCAGATACATGCAGGCTGAAATTTTGCATGCTTAGTCCACACACAGAACTTTAGGAGGCTGGAAGTACAACATATTCAATGATCTTTGAATTGTGTGTGCTTCAGTGACATATATCCCCCCTAAAACACAGCATACTGTTGTTTATCATTGTAGTAACATAAAAATGGGTGAGCTGAGTCATTTAAACTGTCTTGTTTTGTAACTCTTACAAAGATTTACAAATGGAACTAAAAATGGTGCAATTTTGAAATAAACTGCTTGTCATGCTAAAACAACACATCTTTTCCCAGATGTTTTTTTCCCCCAAAGGTACACAGGAGACTGAGGTGTTTGGCTTAAAATATCTGGGCTTTTGAGAGCCTATAAATTGATTTGAAATGGCAAGAATTGTTGCTGTTACTTTGCTAGCAGCCGTACAGCTCCTTAGGAGATCCTTTCCCCAAGAAAAGAAGTGTCTTTGGTGTTGGGTTCCCTGTTGAAGGATTTTTTCTTTCCCAGCAGGCTTGTCTGGCATTTACTGTTCACAGATGCTGGTCATTAAGGCCTTGAGGCAAAGGTTTTTAACTAAGCTGCAGCTGACTCAATCTTTTTCAGCTGGTAAAAGATTTGAACTCCTGTTACTTTTTATTATTCACAAGGGTGGATCATGGTCTCCCATCAAATACTGAAGCTTGGAAGCCAGCATATGGCTGAAGGGAAGAGCAGGCAAACAGGGTCCTGGAGCAGAGGTCTCCAGGACTGCTTCCAGCTTGTACTCTGACTGGCTTTCAGAACCATTTCTGCTGGCATGGTGCGGTGCCCCTTGAGTGTTATCCCGTTCTTCATGCAAAGTAAGTAAATATAATTACTCCTGCTTTACAGGGAGGGGGTGCAGCTTGCCCAATATTAAAGGGGATGAGAAAGTGTGAAGGACTAGAACTGAGATTTCAGCCGTTATTCAGGTTAGTTGATGTCAGACCATTAGCATTGCTTCCTTGCTACAAAGAATTGCTGTGATTTCTTTTGTTTTAATTTTATTTTTTGGCAGGTAAATTCTACTTGAAATCTGTAGAGAAAGTTACCCCCCACCACTGTTTTAGCTGGCAGCCATATTAAATAAAAACACTGTCTACCAGGAAGGACTGTCTAGTATAATCTGCTGTGTAAGGATCATGAGAGTTACGTTTCTTTGAGCAGCTGGGAAGCATAGGCTTAAAATTCAAAGAAGTACTTATAATTTTGTAATTCAGAATGTAGTATCTGTAGTTCCTATCTGTCTCACTGACTTTATATGTGACTACTTGCCAAGTGGCTGTACAACGTAGTGATGTAAATATGTATACAACTTAGTGATGTAAACATCATGAAGTTGATAAGAAAAATGTCATTTTGACAAGATTATGTTACTTTCAGTAAATATACCTAAAATTGAGAACAAGAACATAAGTATTTTGCGCAAATCTCACTTTGAACAAATGGCATGAAGCCAGCCCTTCCACCTGGGTGTCCAGCAACTGCTGAACCCACGCAACGAGGCATTTTGGTATGGTGCCTGTTGCAGCTGTGCTCCTGCCACCCATCAGGCAGAGTGATTCTGCTGTGTCCACAGCTGGGAGTCCTAGCTGCTGTCCCTTGCTTTGCCAAGAGCCTCCAGGCTGACTTTAGACAAGCAGTCATCTCTCTCTCTGTTTTAATTCACCACTTGTAAAGTGAATAATAGTGGTTACCCACCTCCGCATGTACTAACATCTATGGTGTTTAAGTTTTCTGGTGAGGACCGTGCGCATTGATCACCTATGGCTGGTATTGAGTCATCTAACTGGGTTTCTTCACTGCTGCATTCACAGCAGGGAGTCTCTCTAAAGTGCATCCTTGTCTCAAGGTCTTTCCACTCTGATTCTGTGTCGAGTGAAAGGATTTGTTAATAGTCGGGATGTTATCCCACAGGCACGTCCCCTCGCTTTGGTCACACCAAGAGAAAGCACTATGTTAGGAAACTTTCTGCTTGCAATCTGTCATCAGGTGAGGACCAAACGAGGTCCAGTGACCTTTGTATGAAAAATGCAGCCAAGGCAAAGTATGCCATTAGTTGGATAAAAGGGAGAAGTGAGTTCAAAGGAGCAATATAACTCGCAAGAAGCACTAAGACAAATCTCCTTAATAAATGCCATGCCACAGCTGCAAAACAGCACCAGCAAGTACCCAGATGCCAGTGGGTTTCATGCTAGATAATGTAGAGGTGATAAACCCATCTTATTACCTAAGTATTTACCAGTGAAGTATTGTTAATATGACAACTAGCACTGAGCTCTGGCTTCTGTAGCGCTAGCAGCTGAGCAGCTATATCATTATCTGTGTCTTTTCCTGTGTAATCTTTTTAGTGTGGAATGTCTTTAATTTTAGTTTGCTGGAAGAGCTATGAAGGAGCAAAGGAGTCAGAGGATATAAAATATCCACTGGCTTACAGAACATGCACTTCCATTTATATTTGGTAGTGCAGTGTGAAGAATGGCCTGTTATCAATTGCTTGAAGTAACTTATATGCTGTAGTTTTTTGTGCTCTATTCCAGAAGCAATCACTGTGTATCTCTAAGCCCTACCATATCCCTTTGTAGGAAAAGCAAGAAGAAATAATAGAAGGTGTTTCTTCTTATATTACAGAACAGTCTTGTGTAACGGGTACGTTGAATGCTTTGAAATGATGTTTATGTATAATGAGGCTATGTTTACATCTTAGTACAGTCCCATCAGTAAACTTGTGCCTGTTCAAACCAAACTATTTTAGCTGAATAATTAGAAGATAGCTCCTCAAAACCACATTTGCATTTTTAAGTCTCTTGAAGCAAAGGCAAATGGAAGGTGCAGTTTCGAGGTTTGAAAGGTTATATTAAACTGGATCCACTGCACTCAAATAATTAGGTGTTCAACATCCAGACACATCAACATGCAGAAATTCAGTAAACATCATGCAGTTACACACAGTGATGCAGTTACTTCAGGCTACAATTCACGCTGCTGAGGAGTTGTGTCTATCACATGCTGACATTACAAACCATCAGTTTCCTCAGAATGAAAACATCTGGTGCTGCAGCAACATAAGATCCAAATGGATTATGTTTCTCTGTTCCAATGTTTTTCTTGTTTTCTGGGGATTTGGAGCACAGTTTGTCTTGCTTTAATTTTTATAAGAGCTTTGGGGCTTTTGACTCACTTGGCATAGTGAGGTATAGCACGACTTCATTTATGATTATATACCCTATGTTTTTAGAGAAAATAGTACAGAAATAAAATACTACTTCATGAAGGACTCCCTTTCTGCAGGTGCAGCACAAAACCTGGGGTTCCCTAGACCCCATGCTTAGGTGCTCAGCTCAATCCCTGTTTGTTATCTGGGACCTGCAAAAATTGATGGTTAGAAATCTGTGTTTTGACTTCCTCAGGGCAATAGTTTACTTACCTGTGTAGTCACAACTTTGCATGGCGTAAGTGTGGAAGGCCTCAAATTTCTCATATTCCTCAAATAGAAGAGTTAGGTTTAGTTCAAGGTACCTGAAAGATGCTCCAACACATCTGACTTTTGAGCCACTGATACAGGACTGTAGGACTTTTGTATCCACATCCACTGCAGTTTATCTGCAACAGATGCTTATCCCCTCATTTTCTAAAACAAAATGTTCTCCCTCTGTTCAGTCTCCTGAAAAACTCCTTTTCCAGTGATACTCGGGTGCATAGTCAGGCTCTGGGTCTTGGCCTAGAGAATACGTAAAAAGTGGAAGCAAGAGGCTCATTTTTTTGCCAAGTAAAAGGGGCTCATCTTCTCTTTTCAGCTTTTCATACCACAGGATTGAGATAAACATGAAGTATATTCTGAATTGACTTTTGTATCGGCTGTGATCTTGTGTCCCATAATAAACTTTTGAGAATTCCTTATTCTAAACATGCTCCTTCATTGTAGAAATACATCTTCAAAAATAGATGATAAAATCCAGAAGCAATACTAGTGGTATTGAGATTCCTGAAGGCAAAAATAGGAGGGAGTGAGAGAAGTGAGAAAGAAAATTGAGAGACGTTGGAGTGATGCCTGTGAACATTTTGCTGGTCTGTAGCTGGGCCATGTATTGGAAAATACGTGGTTTGAGCAATCAGTATTCTACTTCAGGGGGTGAAATGAAACTTTTGCTCTGAAACTAATGTGTGAAATTGTTTCCTTATGTCAAATCCCACTTAGCATGAAAATTAACAAAAAAAGTATATAAAAATCTGCTTGCAGTGGTTCGCCTAAGGCTCTTTCTGTGATCAACCTTCATTGCTACCACCAGTGGAGAGTTACTGTTGTCTCTGCTGGCTCTTTCATTGGAGATTATAGGTATATCTGCAGTAGTTGCCTGTTTTCTCAGGCAGATTATGGCCTTGCACTTGTACAGCTCTCCCCTCCCCTGGACTTTCCATACCTGTCTGGGGACAGTCTCTCCCACAGAGCAGGCACCAGCTAGCTGATCCCAACCAAAGCTGCCAGGGATGGAACTCAGCAATAGGCTGAGTGAAGCCAAGTCTCTGGCTGCAGCAGTGCTAGTGTGTACTAGCCCAGCAGTGCTACAGTGTGGGCTTCCATGTCTCAGCAAGTCATTTCAGTACACATCACCCAACACAGCCCAAAGGCTGCTCTCAGGTGTGCTACTGACTGGCTGCATCCACTTGAAGAAGGTAGTAGAGGAGGAAGGTGGCTTTCTGCTGCCTTTATTTGCCTGAATGCTTTGCTGACTGCAAAAGAGATGAACTGCATTTTTTTTTTCGCCAGAGAAGCTAAATTTCCAGAGGAGTTAAATTTTTCTACAGCAGCAGCTCAATTTGGCTACCACAGTTTTCAGGCACTGACTTGAGAAATTGAAGGCTTCATTTCAGTGGGCAGTTACTGATCATGGTGGTCATGCTGGAGGTGATAAGTGCTTATAAATATCAGGGCCAAGTTGTCTCAGATGTGACACCAAAAAGCTGAGACAACAGAAATGAAAAGCAGTACTTGAAATCTGGGTCTAATTCATTTTCATGAAAGCAAAGCTTATTCTAGAGGTATGATATGATATACTCTGCATACTCTTGATAATATTTTTGAATGTGACCTACATTTTCTGTTACATTTTTGTACCTGGTGCTTCCACTTCTGTGTTATGAATGTGTGCCTGAGAAAATGTTCCTTATCTTTGTAATTCATATAGCAGCATGATACATGCAGAGATGGAAACTGGTTTTAAAAAGGCTGCCCTTGCAGTTGGTCAGTGCAAAACATATCCTGGCTAAAGTTGCTGTCTCACATCTTTTGTGTCCCTTGTTTGCAATTCACATGTCCTTTCTGTGAAAGCCAGTCCTGTAGCAGAGGACAGTGCTGACACGTAGGGCTCCTGTCCTGGTAATCTGTTGTCTTGGTTCCCTGCATGACCAACTGGAAACAATATCCAGTATTCAGTGCCGAGATGGGCTTTTGCAGAGCTCACTGCAAACTGCAGGAGCTTGAGGGGAAGCTCACCAGGATGGCTTAGCTACTTGCTGGTTTGCAATTTGGGTTTTTTTTTTTCTTAAAAGCAAAACAAAAACCACAGGAATCTCAGTGACAACCCTGGATTCAGCAGATTTGCCAGTGTGATGAGCTTAATTAAAAGTAACAACATTTTAGTTATGTTGTAGTCTTTCTCTCTAATGGGTTGCCCTTGCAGCCTGTTTTAAATGAACCCATGTGGTGCATTTTGGAGACCAATTTGTGCTGGCCTGCAGACAGTGGTGCATGTCCATCAAATGTGTGTTTGATCCACTGCTGTGAGCCAGAGGAGAGAACTACTGCCCGCTGTTGTTGCCCTTGTACAGGGTAAGCCATTTTTTAGGAGCTAAGTCATGCATCTCTGTAGGGCTCAGCAGAAAACTAGAGGTACTGTTGTACCTGCTGACCTTGGCCAAGTGGTGAAAGCCCTGACGCTTCTGTTGTCCAAAACTGTGGCCTCCAGGGAGGAGCCCGTTCGGTCTTCAGGGGGTGCAGATTATTTCCCTTGCTGGCAAGTGCTCTGTTTAAGGCTGGCTCTGCAAAAGGATTTTGTTCACAGATGACAAGGCTCTGGGTTAGTCCTGCTCACAGTAAGGAGTTGTCACCATTGCTGGGCTATTTTTGTTTTTAAACATTTATTCTTTTTACTTCCAAACATTATAAAAAAAATTATATATTTGCATCAAAGTGCATACCAGTTATGCACTATGACCTTCTACAAACATGCTCAAGTAGATGGTCATGCTAATGAGAACACAGCTAACTTTGGTAACTACTTTATTTTTACAGGCAAAACCAGGTTTTGCTTGTGCTTTGAGTATTTGTGCTCCCATAGATGGTTCTGTCTCCCTTTCAGGACTTGAAGAAATGGGTCACTAATTCACAGCTGGCTTTAGGGTTTGGTTTGGTTTGGTTTTAGCCTTTGCAGTTGCTAGCTCCAAAGAATGCCATTTCCCCTTGTCCTATCCCTACATGCCCTTGTAAAAAGTACCTCATGGCCTATTGTTAGCCATGATAGGGATTTATTTATCCCACTTCACAAGCAAGCCAATTAATACATGAAGTATTAGCTTCCACCAAGCCAGTGCTGAACCTGATATCGGGGGATGCAATCTGGCTTCTTCATCTCATCTTCTTGAGCATCCCAGCGCAGGCTTGGCTTCCTGTCTTTTTCTTGCCAATAGCTTGGCACATGCCTTGAAGTCAGGCTGGCTCTGGTGACTGACAAAGAGTTTCTGATGCTTTTTGACATTAGTTGTCAAACTCTGACTGGAGCTGTGCAAAATAGGTCTTGCTACAGTTGTTTGACAGCCACAGTGAGCCTTGCTGTCAGTTTGCTGGGTTGTGTGAAGTGTCCTAGTGTAGGCCTTGTGCTGAGAAGCGTCCTCTTGATAATCCTGTCACCAGGTTTGCAGAACATGTGGGTAGATGCCATTGGTCCTGTTATTCAGCTCCCTTGTGAGCTAAGGGGGTTAATCTGAAGTGTCTGAGGGCTGACTACCTCCTGAGTGAAGGAAAAGAGAGATGGGATTTATCTCTGTGTCACCTAATCTTAACATCAAGTTGAGACTTAAAGGTGAAAGGGCTTGGCGGATTATCCTGCTCCTGTATTTTGCTTTCTGTCTAAGTTCTGGGTGTTATCCTGTTGACAAGATAAAAAGCAAATGATCTGAAATGGCTTCTCACAGCTGCCTTTTACTCACCTTCCTCCTGATGCATGGAGAGGTGAGTGGTGCAATCACCAAGGGCTGGAAGTCCTACCTAGATAACTGGTCCTGGCAGGGGAGGCTGTAGCTTTTCCACAGGGAGAGGGGTATCAAACCAGCCAAAGTGAAGTGCAAGGTTGTATGGAACCTAATGCCATTAAAGAAGGTGTTAATAGAACTGGAGATGCTGGTGATTGCCACCACCTGCTCTGATGGCCCTCCCAGGGGAGCACTTTTAAGGTTCTTTGTGGGAAGGTAGGAGTCTGGTCCCCAGGACAAAAAGCATCTCTTCTGCTCTTTCCTCTGCACAAATACTTTGTGGTGCCTGCTACCTCTGAGGTAGGTGCAAAGTCATGACTAGCTCTCCTATTAACAAGATGCAGAGTACTTCTTTGGTGTCCTGGGACCTGCTATCTGGTAGTTTGCTTAGCAAGACTCCAAGCAAGCTGTGTGTTACTGTAGGAATTACTGTGATTTGTAAGTTCACTTTCAAAGTGTGGTTTCTTTTGTTCTGTTTTGTCCCAAGGTGCTAATTTACAGTGAAAAGATTTAATTGTGTGTCTGGAGAGAGACTGTGTACTTGCTCTAACAAGAATGCATGGTTGTAACTTTCTGCTGATCAAGCTTCAAGGAGCTCAGATTTGTGAGATGCTGCTGCACTTTCCCAGCATTTCTTCATGCTTTACCTGCCCTATTACACTTGTTTTGTGTCTGTGGTAGGATGTGCTATAGTAGAGACCAGAAACTCTGTGGGGAAGGTATGGTCCCTTTAAACACTACCTGCACAGAGCCTCAGCTGATGTACTTATGTTCTCCCATCATGATAAAAAAAGAGTCCAAACATGCAGTTTTCTTGGAATGGACTTTTGCATTGTGCTTAAATAACAGGATGTATGGCAGAGGGGGTTGTAGGCTAGGTGTGCAAAAAAGAGTAGTGTGTGTCATAGCTTTACTGGGCAGGAAGTGAGGGTCATTCCTTTCTTCCTCCTTAGTCTCTGGGTCTGTGCTCCTGTGTGTCTGCACCTGAGTTAGCAGGGATTTGCCCTGTCTTGGGAACAGCACCACTGTTCTGGTTTAAAAAGTGATGATGTTTGGAGTCTGGGGGGCTTTTCTTCTTTCCTTTGAGTCCAAAGTGCCTTGCTTGCCTGACAACAACTGGCCAGCAACCTGCTGCAGTGGCACAGCTGAAGGAATCATAAAAGCTAGAGGGAAGGGAGAGGGAAAAGAGATTGGATGTCTTAAATTGTCTTTGCTGCTAGGGAAAAGGTAAAGTTGTGCTGCATGGTGAGTGACTTACTAAAGTGGAAGTAATATATTGAGTTGAGACTCTTTGCAATAGCAGAAGGTGGGGTTTTTGGTGCTTGGGGAGGTGGTGGTGGGGTTTTTTATCAGAAGGCAGTGCAGATACATACTTTATTACAGCTGCAGTGTAATGTATGTCCTACAGTTAAATACCGTGTTGTTTACAGTGCAGAAAGGTTGACTACAATAGCGTCATGGCCTGACATAAACCTACAGCAGGACTTGCAGTCCTGTTGAACACAGAAAGGTTGCATAGTAGGTCACCAGCACTTAATTTTATTCTGCTAACAAGTAAGTCTCTTTTCCTAATGAAATGAATGGAGCAAGCTGGTATTACTGAGGCTCTGCATAATTTAATATTAAGGTGTATACCTTTCTGAATAGGAGTTTCAAGGAAAAGTTAATGTCAGAACCAGCTGGATTCTCTGTAGTAGTAATTTGACTTCCTTTGTTCAAATTAACTCTTAAAGATTCAATAGTTTGCAAATAGAGCTGTGCTTACATAGCTCTAAGTACGTGCTTTTTGAAAGAAATTATGCCTTCAGCCATAAGAAATCTTTTTCTGCCCTTGTGGTTTTTGTTTGCTGTTTAGTACAAAATAAACAAGATGTCTTTAGTAGGGTAGTGAAGCAAAATGGGACAGTAAATTTGGCCTTAGAATATATTAATAAAAGAATTTCCTAGAAAAAGACTATTGTGAGACTTCTTGCTGAAAGACTGAAGGTAAAATAGAGGATGGAGTTTGAATCTGAAATGAATGTTTCTCTGAAGTCCCATAGCTAAAACACAGCTCTCTGATTTGGGTAGTAAGGCATTTGCCATGTGCATTATTTTGGCTGGCAGGTATCTGGTTTGAACCCTAGTTTTTACCGCAGGGGCTTGTCAGTATAGTTTTTCTAGGAAGCCCTGCCACAGTAGACAAAGCTTATAATGATAGAACATTCCTTTTGTTGGTCAAACTTGAAAACGATGTCATAAAAATAAATGTCACTTGTGAATAATATTTTTTCCTGTTGCTTTTTCATTATATATATTTCTGCCTATCTTTGGATAGAGACCCAAACTCAGAGTTTCAAAACTCGTGCATGTTTGTGCAGGAAATAGACTATCATTTTTCTCTTGGGTGGGTATCTGTAAAAGAAAAAGCTCCATGGCAGTGTTTGAGCATTGGATACTAAACCCAAGCTTTTGCCCTAAGTGTTGACTTAGAAGTCAGTGAGGAGCTGCTGAGGAGTCAGCAAGTGGATGTGAGTCAAATCTGGAAGCATCTCTGCAGGGTAAATGGGCTTCACTACAAAATCCCCCTCCTGCACCTGTTTGGGAGAAGCTGCTCCTGCTGCTCCTCCCAGGTTAATACTGAAATGTGCCTGCAACAAGCGAATATGTGGAAGAAAAGTCAGGCCCTGGTACCAGAGGTAGTTTCACAGCAGTTATTTGGCCTTGTGCAGTCTTGAGAGCAGAGACTAGGAGAGAGGCTTGGTTTGCTCCCCCTCTAGGGGTCCACTGGCTTTTTATGTCCTGAGTTATGGGACCTTGCCGTTCAAAACTGAAGATCTCAAATGTGGATGGAGGCACATGTGATATCCCCTGCTCGGGTTTACTCTATGCTAGTCTTATTTCTCTTTCATCCAACTTGGTCCCTGCTAGCTAGCCAGGCAGCTACCTGCTGCTGCTTCTAGGCAGCTCACGCTGGGATGATTGTTGGCTTAGTAGGATGCACATTAAGTGACACTAAAAATAAATTGGGTTTTCTGGCTCTTTTTGATTTTATTTTTTTTCCTCCTTTTAAATGAAAGAAATTGTTAAGCTCTTAGAATTGTTAAACTAGAAACAAAACCAAGAAGCCCCTAAACTGTAAATGCCTTCTGAAAGCAGTGTTACAGGAGGAGGAGATGCAGTCTTTAGTGGATGCTACAGTATAGGCATTTCCCAGATGAGCCATCCCACTCCCATGAGGAACTGCACAAAGCAATGCTTCTTCCTGATGCAGAACCTCACTCTAAAAGGTTGCATAAGTACTTTCAGAAATCACATTTTTCCACTGAGGCTCCCTAAAACCTGGGGTGGGGTTAAGGCAGAATTTAATTGTGAGTGACCCATTTGCAGGAGACAGACGAGACCATCCTGACTCCTCTTCCCTGCCCCAAATGTAGCTGCATGGCAGTTGTGCCAGACTGAATGTTGACAGTCTTTAACATAATTTATCTGTACTAAAATTAATACTCTGCTTCACATACTACATTTATATCTATCTATCCCCTTTCATGTCAGCTAAGTTCTAGTGCATAGGATGCATAACAAGATTGACTGAAAAGTCATTTTTAACCCTGTGAGGTCTGCTGCTTCTTCTCGGGTAGGGAAGGTTGAAGTTATTTTGATATCAGCCTGTTAGGATGTGCTTTACTTTTTTTGCCTGACTCTTTATTGCATTGCCTTATTATAAAACTATAGTATGGAAGTGGCAAAAAACTCTATTGTGAGGTTTATATGCAATACAGCAATACAAAGCTTGTAATATTGTGAGGCCTGTCTAGAGCTTTGCTTAAGAAGAAGCTCTGGAAACAAGCTGAGCTGTAATTATAAACCTCATGAGAAAAACTAAAAATATAAAAGCAGTATTTTGAGAGTTAGAACTATTCTTCTGTTATTAATTAATGGACTTAAACCTGTGGAATAAATGTTCCATCTGTTTCATACCTTTTGGCAATTATTTGCTAATTGGTATATAGGGAAGGATAAGGGAAGATTTCAAAAGGATACAGGTGGGTGGATCCAGATTAAACTTTTTAAAGCACCAGTACTTAATGACACCTGTAGCAT
>JANHGB010040241.1:0-60077 GCA_026283785.1 Coracopsis vasa | reverse complement strand
AGCTCAGGGTTGAAGGGCAGGCACTTCCCAGTTTCACTCGAGTGTATTGACACCTGTAGCATGTCTGCAGTGGAGAAGGGGCGTTAGCTTCCAGAAGGGACAGGTGTTAACAGAATGCTTAACATCCCTCTTGTGCACCTGTGCCCATCACCTGGTTGTGAGGGACGATGACCCCTGAGCACTCTGGGTAGCTGCAGTGTCCCTGCTCATTTTAAACGTTTCACGAGAGAAAAGGAGGCCTGCAGTCCTGCTGTGGTTGTAGTCCAGGAGGAATTCCCATCCATCCCTGGGAGGTAGGAGCTGCCTGAATTTTCCCTTCTCGGGTGGTGTGAATTACAGTATGGAAGCTGGCTTTTTAGCACTCTCTTACCTGACTGCATAGGAGAGCTGGTGAGATGACTCAGCATTGTCCTAGCTGCTCCTGCTAGAGGTGGTTGTCATCCTCTCTTTTCAGAGGGTGAGACAAATGGGAAACACCTTTAAAAATATGTATTTAAAAATGCATGTATTCGTGTTATTGTCAGAGAGGTTTCTTTAGGTTTGTGCTGTGTAAGGGAAAGAGCAGCAAGAGTGGTGAGAGTCAAGACTGTTTTATATCTAGGGATCTACCCTTTGAAAGTTCAGACAAGGGCCACATTTGAGAGACTTTCTGGCTTTAGTTTCTCAGGAGAAGTTCTAAACCTAAAGGAAAACCACTTCTCATTTGCCTGCTTTTGTAAGTGCTGAGCACAGTAGGAGAGGTGCTCAGCTGCTGTAAATAATCTTGGCTCTGATGTCAAAGCATCTACAATAATTGACATCAGCTGAAGACATGTCTGTAGCTAAGTGTAACCCACAGGTATTACCGCATGATTTACAAAGGCTCTTAGCAGCATAAACCCCATATGTTTTATAGCTGCTGAAAAGGAGAGGAAACCATCTGACAACAACCATAGGCATATTTAGTAGCATTTTTATATGGATGAAATTGCCCAGTTAGAGGTTTCAGGAAATACATTTGCTGTGATACACAGCACCACATAGTTCAAGCATGTAGTACACCAAGCATGCAATTTATCACAATCTATCATGTTAACTTGGCTAATTTGACACTAACTGTTTCCTGCCAACATGCTCTCTCTGCATTGTCTCCAGGATGTGGGAGCCTGTGGGAAGGACTTTAAAGAAAAGAAGCTCTGAGTGTTATGGAATTGGCGGTAGGGAGAAGGGAGGAGACAGTATCTCAGTTACATGAGTATTTCTTGTTATTCACTCGGTTTTTGAAAGCAGCAGTAGTGAAATACTGTTGTTCCCATGGTGTGAGTAAATGACAGGAACTTTCAACTAAGTATGCCTTGAAGGAAGGGTGATTCTCCAATGTCTTGCTGTGGAAGTGCTGGATAATGAGCTGAAACATGAGAGAGAGGCAGCAAAGAACACAGTGGGTGTTTCTTCTGGAGAGGAAGGTCCTGTAACCATCTGAAGCCTCCCTATAAGCAGTTCCTTGCTGAGCATAGGCAACTGAAGAGATGCTGTTGAGTCCCTTACAGCAGCCAGCAGTGACTTCTGCATTTCCTGGTGTCAGTCCTTGAGAGCTGGTGTGAAGGCTATGTTACTGTGGAAGCCATTGGGAAGGTAGTAATGATGATAGCCCAAACTGCTAATCCTGCAGTTTGGCTCACCATGCTGAACTTGGGTGCATCATCTGGGTTCTTGCATTATCTTGAGCTGCAATTCCTCCTAGTTTGGGTAAGAGGTAGTGCTAACCTGGCCTGGACCCTGCAGAGCAGAGGTAGATGGAAAAGGAGAAAACAACAAAATAGAGGTGCTATCAGAGCTAGTGGTATACTTGCAGTCACCAGTTAAGGTATAGATGCTGATCAAGAAGTAGTAAGTCATCTCTTCAGCACAGTGAGGGCTGCATGTCCTGATATCCCCTGAACTGGGAGATGCTTTTGCCATTAGGTAGTCCCTGACCACATATCATCACAGTGCAGAAGTGGAGGAGAAGCAGTAGTTAGATTGTACTTTTGTAAGTCTCAATATTTGATGTATCTACATGATCAGAATATCGAAGGACAGAAAGCTAATGTAAGGAGAAGTCTCTAATTAGGTTGATTTAGCTTGGATATTTTCATCATTAAACATTTATGAAGACAGCTGAAGAGCCAAAGGTGATTAATTTGTCTATTATTAGCAAGTTGCTGAATGTTTTCTAATTCATACTATATTGTCTCTTCCTTCAAAAAGCATTACCAGAGTTTATGCAAAATTAGCAGCTGCAATTATTACCTGTTTAAATGTACCCTGGGAAGACTTTAGTTTTCTTAGGTTCCTGAATGCAGACTAGTGCCAATTTGCATTTGTAACTGTAAGAAAATTACTGAAGTACTGGAGTGTCTTACAACCTCTGCTTCCTCCTGGTAAAAAATGATGCTGCCACCAGACTTGTTGGTGTGGTCTATCCACAACAAAATCCAATCTTTGTGCAATATGTATGGGTGTCCATTGGGTGTATTAAAACATAAATGGGTATATAGTGAAAATGAAAACTGCTGACAAAAGTCTGGGTTGTAGCATCCAGATCTCTGCTTTGAAGGGTGTCTTTGAGGCAGAGTTTGTGGTGCCTTTTAGTCTTCAAGTTTCAATTATAAATGTGCATAAAGTTATACCATTTATTGAGATGGGGGGAAAAAATTCCTCTTTTTAATTGTAAAAGAGCCAATGTTTCATGCTAGGTGTGGGCTCTGAGCAGAGAAGTGAAAGGAGCTGGGGAAGATCAGTAGCACTGAAGCAACGATACTGGAGGTACGTATCCCCGTAAGAAATTCCTCTCTGCACTGAGTGTATGTGAGGAAGCTGTGCAGGGCCTTGGGTTCATACTGCCTGCAGTAATGGAGCAAACAAGATTTTGGTCATAAACAGCAGGTAACTCAGACTTGGTGTTTTCCTACCAGCTTGCTCACAATTTGCGTTGTCAAAAGCTGAGGTCCACTGACACATCCCTGCTTGGGAGTCAGACTGAAAGCTCCAGGGACTGCGGCATGTGTTTTAGGGCACTTTCTGTCGCTGCTTCTGGCAGTGTCAGCAAGGGAAGCCAAACAAGTACTTTGAGCACAGCAGAATTGCTCCTCGATTGATGTTAGAGTGGCTTGGTTGCGGATCCTTTTTACAGAGCCTGGAGTGAGGGGCGGCATCAAGGAAATAGGAGTGGTGAGGCACTGGAACAGGCTGCCAGAGGAAATTGTGGCTGCCCCATCCCTGGCAGTGTTCAAGGCCAGGCTGGACAGAGCTTGGAGCAACCTCATCTAGTGCAAGGTCTCCGTGTTCGTGGTAGTGGGATGGAGCTAGATAACCTTTAAGGTCCCTTCCAACCTGAACCATTCTGTGATGCTATAATTTTTCAGTCTGAACTAGTGGTTTTTCTTACATTGTTGAAATACATTGTTCCCAAATAAGCATCTTCTGGGGTACAGGAGTGCAATTCTTAGTATATAGACATAGTAGAAAGGTTGCATGATGTGGTTAAGAAAACCAAAACAAATCCATTGCTTTTTCTTAAACAGTGTCTAATGTTCTCTCCTGCATTTAAAGACAGTTTATAGATCATGATAAAAAGAGACCAAATTAAGGTTGTAATGATGGAGTCAATTCCTGCACATCCTTTCTTCTGAGATCTCAGCTATCTGTAGGCTGGGGGTGGTGGTGGTTTGTGTATTTGGGTTTTTTTCTCAGTTGTTTTTGTGTTGAGGTTTCAGTGGCTTCTGAAAACACAAACACAATACATCTTGTGGAAGCTTCCTGTGGTGTTCTTTAGTGTGGAAGATTTACTGCATGAAGCTGTCACATGAGCTACAAAAGTAGAAGGCACCGGTGGCAGCATGCTGTAGATGTCAGCCACCCACTGGATCTGGATTGAAGCATTGATTTACAATTTCTCTGTTGCCAGAAAATAACAGTCCCTGTTGTGAGCTCAGGCTCCTGTTGTACTCTGCAGTTGTAAACTATTCTTCTCTCACATACCTGCTTATTCTTGTCCTTTCTGTCTGCAGTCGATATCAGCTGATGTTTCTGCAGACTCTTAGTTCCTGTTTCTAACTCCTCCCAAATCTTCATGGGTACCGATGAGGAAAACATTCACAATATTTTCCCTGCTCTGAATCATGTCCACCACCACCTCCAACAGTGTTTGCAGTATAAATTGTGCTTTTCCCTGCAGTCTTGTTTTGGGGAAGGCCAGGCAAGGGGAGCAGCGATGGGCAGGGGAAGCGGGGTTAATACTCCTGGCAGATCCCTCCTTCAACAGGCTTCAAGCTTTCACCCAAAGCTTACCAGTTTCTCAGTGAATGACTTAAATTCACTTTGGTTTTTTTTCATGTGGGTAACACATGCTTTCTGTAAACTCACACTGAGGAATCATTGTGTGATTTCTGCTGCAGTCTTAAAAAAATGAAATTTGGAGCAAGCCAGGGTAGCTAACAATTGTCTTTCATACTGCTAGACTGTCTGGCCAGACCCAGGTTGAATCCTGTGTCCCATCATCTCACTATATACTCAGCTTTCTCTCACCATTGAAATCTCTTCAAATTGGGAAGGGGCACCTAAGTTCCCACTCTAGGTGGACAGTGTCTAGTTTTGAAGCAAAACAGGTAGGAGGTGCTATGCAGTCTGGTAGGATGAAACTAGCTGAGAAAGAAAGTAGATAAAAGCATTAGAAAGTGGGGGAGAAGTGTGAAGGCTTTCTCAAGGGTTAGGAGATAATTGGAGTGTGTTCTGTATTGTTTGAGATATCACCTGGCAATTGTAGTTTTGGCCTTACAACAGCCCATTAAATGATAATTTAATTTTTTTTACGTACCACAAAGGTAAAACTGGCATGGAAATCTTGTAAACATCGATTTGGAATAAAGAACTTCAGTTTAGTGCCAAATAAAAACTTGTGCAGATTGAACTTTTTTGCAGAATGCATTTCTCCACAATAATTCCAGTCTGTTAGCAGCAAATTTTGGCAGCTGTTGTCTAATAAGTATATTTATCTACTGTTGTTCTATTTTGAGGCTTATTAATTTAAAAGCAAATGTGGAGAACGAAGGTGTGGGGGATGCTTCTTTCCTCTAGGGTGCAAATGCACATGGTTAAATTGAAGACAAGGTGTTCATGTGAAATGCCTCTGTTATCCAAGTGCCACTTCTTAGGTTGTTATACAAATATTGCAGTGGCAGAGGAAATGTAAGAAAGGTGATAGAGGGAGACAAGAGAAACAGGAGAAATTATGCCTGTACTCTGGAGAGGCTGCCCCAGGAGAAGCCAGACCAGTGCCTCTGCACTGCTGGGGTCGGGATTGCTGTTCCTGTGGGGACTTCAGGGATTGTATTAATTTATATTGCAGGTATAGGTGAAATCTAGACTCCACAGAGTTCAGTTGTGAAACTTCTAGCACTAGTGGCACCAAGAAGGAAAGGAAGTCGGTTCTTCCTCGACTTGAATCTCCCAGCTACTGCCAGGCAGGATTTAAAAATAGAAATAAAGGAATTAAAGGTGCACTTGCAAGGATCAAGGGAACTCTGCTTTGCAAAGAGTACCTGGTGGCAGAACAGGAATCAATAGAAGAAAAGAGCTGAGCAGCTTCATTAGCATCTGTGAGGGAATAACAGCTTCTGAATGTGAGCCCTGAGGACTGAAGATCAGAATCTGGGGGTTGTCCCGTTGGCCAGACAATGTATTGAAATAAAATAATAGCTCTGACTGCAGATGCTACAAGTTAAGCAACATTTACATGCCAGCAATCTATGTAAAGAGCAATCATTCAATGCAGAAGAGTTAAAAGAAAATTGAATAGCTGGAGATGAAGTATTCGGAGAGCACCAAGGATGCAGAACAGTTGAAGATAATTAAATTACATAGAAATAAATTAGTTGCCATAATGGTCAGATTAGGAAATAAAACACAGAAGTATAATCCTGACAAATACTTGAGGAGAGCAGCAGAACTGGAACTTAACTGAGCTGACAAATGAGAGAAAGATTTATAGCTCTTATCTAAATTTATAAACAGCTATGAGTGTTTAAATTTTGCTGTCACATCTGAAAACAAACACAAATCCTGCCTGAACCTTGGTAAAATTCTAAATTTAGTTCTCTTCTGTAAAGTTTTGAGCCAATCTTAGTTGATGGCTTTGACTGACATTGTTACACTTGATGGTTTCTGAGTCCACTTTGCGTCTGGGATAGATTTACACTCAAAAATAGTGTTTGTGGATGGAAAAGAGATAAAACCTTGCTTATCACAATAGCTGCGAGCCAGAGTGGTGACACTTGCTGGCTTCAGTAATAACAAGCTCGTACAATGTGTGCCATGGCTGTGACCTAATTTGACTACTTTTTGCTTGAAAACAAACTGTGAACATAGATGAACATCAGGCAGATTATCTTCAGGATGAATTAGCTGCTGCAATTTCATTTACTCTCAGTCATTTGTCGGTGCCCTACGGCTGGGGATGTTTATAACGTGTTCAGAGGGAATGATTGTGCCCACTGAAGGGCAGCTGGACTTGTAAGTAGGGCTGAAGCTGGTTAGCAGATGGCAGGGTATCCTCTGTAAATGTTGTACGATGCTGCTACCAATGCTTGGACCAGCAGATGCAGGCAGTGGTTGTTACCATCTTGGTTCCTGCAGCCATACAGCTTGTGGTGGTGAGGGGACACAGGATGCTCCCTTTTTGTGGAGGTGGATGGATACTCGTTTCCCAGGCAGAACCCTAGGCAGGGGGGTGAGGGCTGGGACCACCCCATTGCTTTGGAGTGAGGATAAGCTGTGCTCATCCAGGCTTTGCTTAGCTTGGAGCCCTGCCCTGGGCTGTCCCCCACAGGGGGTGGGTGTCTCTGACATTGCTCTTACATTGTGGTCTGTAGCGGAGCCATTGGCATCTCCAGTCTTTCATAGATTGCAGTGTGGAATTGCTTACAAGATAAATTTGGGGGGAAAGGCTGAGTTACGAGAGTGCACACAGGGAGGGGACAGAGTCCTGACAACATGCAGTACTGAGGTACTCTGCCTGTGTCCAGCATCAGCATCCTAGGCTGGGATGTGCCATGTGGCCCAGGATGTGGGTACCACTTCTGAACTGTAGCTGTGCTCTTCACACATATGTGAACATCCAAGAAGCACAGAGCAGGTTATGCTTTTTCTTCTTTTAATTTCAAAACTGTGTTGACCTTTCAGTGTGGTTCTGCTTTTAAGGTTTGAAGCTGCTTTCTAGGTTACTGTGTGTGCAGATAAGTGTCTTTTGGGGTCACTTTGAGCTCAGTAGGAAACAAATGTCTTTTATTTTTTCTTTTTTGAGTGGTAAGCCTCCATGGGCTAAATTTTGACCTTGAGGGGGAAAGTCTGCAGTAGCACTAGCAATTGATGTATGGGAAAAATCTGGATATTAATAAATACTGCAATCCCAATGAGGCTCTAGCAATGTGAAAGAGATTGATGGTTTTTCTTAGGTCACAGTTTTGCCTTTGGCAGTGTTGGCATGGATGCCATCGGTGTGATGTTTTTACAAAGGCAGATGTATTCCTACTTTCTTATATTTTGAGCTTTTTCAGCTTAGAACTTTGGGGATGATAATCATATACTGAGTAGTTGTTATTTTTCAGGGATGATCAAGAAATAAAGAACTGAGTGTACCTTTGATTCATGCAGTAAACCTAAGTAGGATGGCCCAAGATGGTGGAAATATAGAAATGATGAGCCTGGTCTTTCTGGCCATTCATACTTTACATCACAGAAACGCGGCACAACCATTCATGATTTTGTCTGCTTTGTGTTTTCCTTGTCTCTTGTAATGAATCAAGTGAGAACTCATGTACTGCCCTGCATTGACTATGAAAAGAATTTTGATGGCTGGGGTAATGGGGATGCTTAATGTTATGAGGGAACAGTATTTTTAAGGATACTTTAAATAACATATTGAAGCGAACAGTTGGGCAGTCAGCACCTCCCACAGATACAAAATTATCTCTAGCTTCCAAGAAGGGGAAAGTTTAATTTTTTGCTTATTTCATGGTTTGTGTTTATTCAAGTAGTTAACATTCCTCTCTTCATTAAAATTGCTAACTTATTAATGGCTCTGGCTTCCAAAAAGTAATTAAAAATGAAAAAAAGAGAGAAAACCAAAATCAAACAACAACTCCAGAATATGTTCTGCTGCCAGAAAAATGGTGTGAAAGTAAATCTTTTCAATTACATTTCAATAAATGCAAAATAAAGGCCAATTTTACCATGATTTTACTATGCTAGGAAATAAATAACTTAAGCAAGCCAAGATGTTGGCTGTAATGGCATTGCATTTACTCTGCAGCTGGCCCATCATCACTATGGTTTTAGTGATCTGTGTTTCCAGCCTTGGAGCTCTGAATTCTTCTGAGCTGATGATGCCTGGGGATGTGTTAAGGAAGCAGGGGAGGTGTTCCAGTAAACACCCTCCAGAAAGCTTTGTTGTGACCCATCTTTGCATGGGACTGGTCCTCCCTAGGTGGCTTCCAGGTCCTTTTGTGTGTACACACTGCTTCCAGGTTAATTTTGGAGCTCCTGTGGTATGTTTTCCTCCCTTGGTCATGCCATCCTTGGGTGGTAAGAGATTGGATGAATGCGCAGCCCCACTCCATGCAGCCACAGTGTGTGTGCCAGGAGCAGGAGGCGCTGCAGATGGGTTGCAGTGAATGAGTCAGAGCTGTTTTGTAAGCTGCAAGGTGGTCAACTGTGCCTACCAGAAACATCCCCAATTCAGGGGTCCCCTCTTCGCCTCCCCCAAAACAATGAGCGGCATGTGAACAGATCCTAAGGTTACACACATCTTGGGTTGTTGTAGGGTATTTCAGGATGCACACAGTTTACAGTTTCAGGCTGATCCATAATCTCCAGGGCTAGAAACATAATTAAAAGGAAAGATGTGTTTGTATGTGTGGGTGAGCATGTAATATTCTCAGGCTTATGGCCTTAAGAGGAAACAGTAAATAGCATATGGAACTCCATAAAATGGTAAGTGTTGGCAGTTTTGTTCCTCAAGGATTGTGTACCAGCCTAAAGAAGTAAAACTGTGTTGCTTAATAGGATAGACAGCATCTTGGCAAGAATGAGATGGCAGGTAGTACGTATGGGTAGAGTATGGTCAGCCTTGTGTTCAGGATGATTAAAGTTTGTTGCTGGAAAACGTGTGATGAGAAATTTTCAGCAGTGACTTCTGCACACTATTTGCAGCGCTTATAAAAATGTAAACCTCTTTCAAAACCAGCATGCATCAAATACTACTGTTCTTCAATTGCATGAGCTATGTCCCCTTAACCCTCCCACAGGGTAGTATATAAATCAGAGTTGAATATACATGTGGTTGAACTACTCTATTTAAGAACCTCCTATACCACTAAATCAGTATTTACTTGCTATGTATGTAATGTATAAATGGCATATTCCCAGATGCTGAATAAGTTTTCCTACCTAAGGAAACTGCTCAATGCTCTTAAGATCTTAGTAGCAATGATTAAAGTACAGCCTTAATAGCATCAGTTGAGTAGAAGAAATAGTTTAACAGAATAGCACAGGCTTTATATAGGGTTTTCTTGAAGCTGATATTTTTAGTCCTCAGAATTCAGTTACTCCTGCTGAATTAACAGAGCCTTCCAGGATATGTTTTACTTGAAATATGCAGGCTTGATGTTAGCTTTTCAGCTACTCCTCTGCCCTATTGCAAACCTTACCTGTTTCCTTTATCCAGCAAATACAGAGGGAAGATAAAGCACATGGGATTTGGCCATGCTTTCATAAATTCATGGAACATGGGATTTCTTGCTGAGAGAAAAACAGCTAAATGATTGCTGCTTTATCTAGTAAAACAAATGTGTCCTTCCCAACAGAGATGATAATTCTAACTGAACGCTTACAGATTTTGTCACTAAATAGCTGATTTTCAAAAGAGCTCAGATCCTACTTCAGCATCTAAATGAAGATTTCTTAATACTTGGCTTCCAGCTGCTCTTCCCAAGGACTAGATGCCCATGTGAGAACTTCTCCCCCTTCCCCTTGGTGTCTAAATTAGGTGCTGGGCTCATCCAAAGTTTGAAGACATTTGATAGAATAGTGGTAAGTTGCACTTGGAGAATTGCTAAAAAGCCTGGTGCTAATAATAAAGTGAAATGGCAGCTTTTTAATGCTGCCATTTTAGAAAGTAAGTATCCTCAATTAGTCCCTATAAATCCTTATTTAGACACCCTTCTTTTAAATCACATGCATGTAGATGCAGATGGAGATGCAGCACTCATGCCATACCCATTTTAGATTATCACTGCATAAACGCGAACATGACTAATACAAGCTATCACTAAGTAATAAGCTAATTCCACTAAATTGCGGCAGAACTGATGCATTGAGAGGTGGACATTAGGCGAAGCATTGAGAGCCTGTGCACCGATTCTCTTCTGCTATTAAGTAAATGATAAAGAAGCAATTTGAAAAACTAAATGCTGGAGGACTGTCTTTTTGGTGTAAGGACTCTTCTCTTTATGGAAATGACAAGACTTTCCTGAGTGGTAAAGGCATGGGTGGTGATCAAACCTGAGCTAGCAAAAGGGACCAGAGATGAAGGATTGCAGCAGATATTGCGGGGCTGCCAAGGCAGACAACGAGAATAGTATTGTGAAAAGTCTCTTGTACGTATAATTGGGACTCTTTAGTGAAGAGGAAGAGATTAAATTGAGGGGATGTTACGATAGTACATAGCAGTTCCCATCAATATTTTTGATGCTGTTTTGTTTACTATCTCCCATGGTACAGAAACAAAAAGGAAATCTGTGAAACCAAAATACTGCAAATAAAAAGGGGTGTGGGGGGGAGTGTGCACAGCCTGTGGAGCTCATCCCAGCTGTGTTTAAGAGAGGGAAAACCAAACACACATGGTTTAAGCAGCAAGGATTTCCAGATTGCAAACTAGCCGACAGTAGAAGTAAGTGACGAAGGCAGGGATATAAATCTTGTGGCATGGGACTTCTTGGCATGAATGGGGAGATATTGAGAGACCGGATGTTCTCGTGTAACTGCCTCACAAAGGGTTTTTCCCCTGAAGGAACCTGTTTTGGTCACTGTTGAGGACAAGGTGGCTGACTGCAAGGACTGCTGCTCCCAGCCATGTTGGCAGCTTATGTGTTAAATTGGTGGTCTTGGCTGTCCATAGGTTTGCTTTTTACTTTTATTTATGTATTGTTTCCAAGATAAATGTAGTACAAGTGCTGAGTTTATTTTAGGACCCTCCCAACATACAGCAGGGTTTGGTGAAGCCTCCTGTGCTCTGATAAATTCCTCCCTGTGTGTGTTGTGACTTGAAATTGCTGGGGGCAAGAGACGCTATTGACACCATTGAAGATTAAAACAAAAATGAATTAAAATGTCATTGTTTGGAGTATTTGATGTAATCTGTGACTTCATCTGAGCATCCAGGGCTGCACCTTGGAGTACGTTAGTGATGGGGAGAACCAGGCAGGCTCCCAAGGGCTGGTGTTGGCTGTGCTGCTCCTACTGCCCCATGTTTAATTTGGGGCAGCTCTAGGACCAGTAAGGTTTATGAATTGTTACAAAAGTTTGCTTTGGAATATGTGAAAATACATCACTGCATCCATCCTATTTAAGTCAAATAATCAAGTGGGTACTTGGGCTGACATCTCTTCAGCTTAGCTATCCACTCCTGCTTCTCTGGAAAGAGCTGAGCTTCAGGTCAGACTGCAAAAAATCTAAAGTAGTTGAAAGGAGGAGGAAAAAGGCAAGAGAACGTGACTATTTATAATCACTTTATAACTTGGCTGATTTTTGGGGGTATGGCTATTGTATTTTGTGATGGGACATGTGCTTAGCTTGGAGAAGGAAGCAATTGCATCAGGAGAAAGCTCAACAGAGCATACACGATATGATCTGCATAATAACATAAATCTAGCGTATGTGAAGATGATTTCAGCCGTCTGGTACAGAAAGGCAGCTGGATTTTGGGACTAGGCCACCCACTGCCAGGAGAAAAATGCTTGAATCTTCAATACCTTTGATTCACGGGCTTTAGGAGGTGAGAATCGTACTGTCACAGCATGTGCCTGGGAAGCATGTTAGATTTCCTACGCCTCCTCCTCTCCCCCTCTCCCACAGTCTGCTTCTAAATTGAAGTCACCACAGATGAAACTTTGTTTCTTATACCTCTACATAAATTGCCTGTTCTCCATTTTGACAGGAGTTTTACTGGGAGGAAAAATGAGAGCTCCTTTTCCCCTTGTCTCTGCAGCACAGAGGATTTCTGTACTTGTCCTTTCCCGAAATACCCAAGTTAATTTTGTAGCTACTGAAGAGCGCTGTGTAAATGGAGCTTTATAACCTTTAACCACAACGCAACGCCCTCTTCTCCTTAATCTCCGCCTCCTGCACCTATTCTTGAAAGCTGCCTGAAGCCATGTTTCTGCCTCGTAAATCTGAGCTGTGAAGAGAGGTAGCATTGCATGTGCTGTTATAGCAGAAGTGGTCTGGCTGATTTTTCTGATAATGCTTTTTTTGATGAGTTGCTGGTAAGCAGCTTTGTTTGTAAGAGATTACAGTCATAGTAAAAAATCTGTACAGTGACAAAATAACTGCTATGGCCAGTGCTGGAATTTCTACTCATTTGGAGTTTACCTTTAACCACCAGTTAAGCTTGTTGCCAGTTAGTTTTTCTGGTATCTTCTAGGTAAAAACCACAGAGGGTTTTGTTCTTCCTCTGTCTGAAGCCCCACACCCAACAATTAGTACAGGAAGACTTGGCTACATTTGAATCTGAGCAAATCCAGACCAAGCAATGTTTTGCTACTGTTTTACATGTGAATTCTCTGCTTGCAGAGAAATGGAGTCTGCACCTGTGTGGAAAACAACCAGTAGCTTTTCATGTGGGAAACTTGTAAGGGCAGCAATCACAGAAGCCACATTGTGAGGGGGTGTGGTTTATTGGTGGCTGTGTTTATTGTACCTTATCATATGCAGAAAATGAATCATCTGATACAGAAACAGCTCTTCAGGGACCAACATATGCAGCTGAGCCCAGATTTGCAGGAGAGTGAGCTGATGATCTGAAAGCTAGGGAAGAGATCTCTTAGAATGTAGCTGGAACAGTAATAAAGTCCTGACTTTTCTAAATGGTAATGGAAAGCTGTATGGTTTTTAACACACCTTAAAATCAGGCTGCTTATGTTCATGCGTCTGTTGATTTCAAGAGGTTGTGTAGCTGACAGTAGCTGTGAGACAGGATAACAGTGGAAGCCTCTTCTCTCTAGAGAGGGAAGCAGGGTATGCTGAATGGCAATAGCAACAGGCAGGTCTGTACTGTCACACAGACTCACAGTGTTGGACCAGGATAGCAAAACATGCTGTCACAGCTTTTGAGAAGTCCCCATCCAGCTGAAGTATGAAGGTCTGTGAGTGTGTTTTAAAGCACACCCTCAGAGTTTTGTTGGCACAGAGCAGCTTGCTTTTCAAAGTAGACACATTAATCATAGCTGCAGAGACTGAGTAGAAATGGCCACTTGGGGTTAATGACAGCACATGTGTTGGGGGAAGCTCTCCCTTGCAGAGGTGCTGTGGATGGAAACATCCCTTGCTATACATACTGCATAACTGTATGAACAGACCTATTGTCTCTTTTATTTCTTATGGGGAAAAATAGGATTATTATCAGGTTTTTATAGTACTTTTGGAATATGGATATCAATGACAAGGTTTTTTTGTTTCTTTCAAACTTTATATCCTGATACCGCTGGTCCCATAACTCTTTGTCTTTTAGGCTGAGAGAGTTGGGATTGTTCAGCTTGGAAAAGACTCCAGGGAGACAATAAGGTCTCCCTGGAGACAAAGGCCTTATTTTAAGGCCTTTCAGTACTTAAAAGGGGCCTACAACAAAGATGGGGAGAGACTTTTTAGCAGGTATAAGGGATAATGGTTTTAAACTAAAAGGAGAGATTCAGGCTGGATGTGAGGGAAAAATTCTTTACAATGAGGGTGGTAAAACATTGTCACAGGTTGCCCAGAGAGGTGGTGGATGCTCCATACCTGGAGATATTCCAGGCCAGGCTGGATGTGATTCTGGACAGCCTGATCTGGTTGAGGGTGTCCCTGCTCATTGCAGAGGGTCAGACTAGGTGAGCTTTGAAGGTTCCTTCCAACACAAACTATTCTATGATTCAATGATTGTCCTGGAAAACTTGTTACTCAGAATTGCAACATTTCCCTCCCAGAGCCAGGTGCTCTGTCTTGGGTCAGTAAGTGCACATTGCAGATGCTTTCCATGCAAGTGTAGCTGTGCTCATCAGTTAGCTTGGAAGTTTCAGCAGTGGAGTCTAATGACAAGCATGATGCTCACAACAGAAGGGATGGTGTTTACCTTAGAGATGTCTGCAGCTCATTTTGAAGCATAGAGCTGAAATGGTTGCGAATGAGACCCTCAAATTCCAGGGAGGAAAGCCTATTTCGTATATTTTTAACAACTGGAGGATGCCATTTGGAGATCACTTCCCTGTGCTTGCCTCCATGCTTTCCTGAAATATCCTCACCTTGTTCAGGTGAGGTTCTCCTTTAGTGAGTTTTGCCACATTGGTCTATAGCTACTCTGTTGGCTTCTATACAGTCTGCCTTTGCCACAGTGAGTGTGAACTCGCACGTTGATCTTCATCCCCAGCCAAGCTGAACAGAAAGAAAAGGACTTACAAATGCTTTATGCCCATGCCATCAGACTTTAATAAGAGCACGAGGTTAGAATAGGGTTCTGCTATATTCTTGCTTGGTGACCTGTCTCCTTAAGATACCTCCAGACTTTCAGCTGAGCTACATGTTTTGGTTTCATTTCTCCTTACCCTGCGTTGTGCTTTATCCCCATCAATAGCTCCATTTCTGCTGCATTTCACAATCCTGGAACAGAGGTAGCATCCAAACCTCTTATTCACATGTTTGCTATAAGGTGACAGGAGGCTTCTGATAAATTCATGATGTGAGGTGAGAAAGAAGTATAGTTGAGGGGGAAAAGATCCCAAATGACACTCCTGTTATTAGTGTGTTGGAGTGTGAGAAGGAAAGGCAAAGAACTCAGCACAGTCATCTACGAATCATCTTGTCACTTAGAGATTGAATTACTTAATGACAAAGTTCTTCCTGCCAAATTGTGATGGCTTTTTGCCTTCACATCATCTGCACTAATCAGTAACTTCATTTAGATGTCTCTTACACAAAGTATTGTTCTTGTGTCACTCATCAGAGAGTGATACCTTGCTAGATGAAAGCAAGAGTGCTTCCTCTCATGCTATTTATTCAGTGATCTAGTTAAATGTATGTCTGTGGTACTTTCACATTGCTAGAACACAGCTCAGGCACATCAGTTGAAACATACACTAAATAACCCTGAGCAAGGGCAAAAAAGACAAATGTGATTGGAAGCTGTGTCAGGAGAAAGATTTCCAGCATGGAGAAGTTTCAGTATCTGGAGTATCACAGGAAGCTGGTCACAGGTGTACATTAGAAATGCATTCATGATGCAAAAAATGAGAAGGGCTTGTAGGAATGAAGAACCTGTATTAGGAGAGTGGAAGTGCTTTCCTTGTATTGCCAAACAAAACAATGAAGATTAATTATTTAAGGAAAATGCTGGATTCAATCCATATTGGACACCTCGCTGGAGTAGTAGAAGCAGGAAATAGCTGAACCATATGTAAGAACAAGGTTGATGAATTTCTTCAAGTGTTTATGATGTGGTGCCTACAGTGATGCAGGCTTGATCTCAGTAACCCAGATTTTTCGCAGTCCCACCTTCTGACTGTCCACAAGGGAACTGAGTGGTCACTGGTGTTGTGGTATAACCTGATCCTTTCTTCCAAGTAACACCTAGGTGAAAAAATTGGTGAGTGGTGTTAGTTCAGTGTATTGTTTAGGGTTTGGTTCTGCCTCCTTCCCCCCACCCTTTCTGACCTTCAGAGCTTTCCTGATCACTCACTTCCCATTTATTCTGGTTGAAGAAGACAAATCTCTTTACCAGCTAGTGTGAAACCAAAGACTTAGTGTGCTGACTACCAGCCGACTCCTGTCTTTGTTAATACTGACAGTGTCTTGAAGGATGACTTTCTTGGGATGCTTTTTTCTTATTGGACACTCTAATATTTAGATAACCAAGTCATCTAAAGCAACTCATATCTGACTAATCCAGATGATCTGTGTGTAGGATTTCTTGGTAGCAATTAGCTCAGACTGTATATCCTCATTTTCTCCTTTAATATTATGCTCTCTGAACCCTGTTTTCTACTATTTTGTCATCTGTGTCACTACTTCTAGCATATAATTCGCAAATCCTTTTTAAAGAAATGAATACTAATAATCAGCTAATACATCAAAGAATGCTGATGTAAAGATTTTTTTCCATAATTGCCACTGTACCACTGGCAAGTGTGGTGAATCAACTGTTTTATGTGTCTTGCTCTTAATATTAAGCATACAGATTCTTATAGACTTACTGAAATAAAAATAAATGACAAGGAAAAACCCTTTATGTCACTGAAAATGTGCACTGAGTAGATTTCGGAAGTCTGTGTTAATTCATGACTTCTTCTGCAGAGCAACGAAGTGATGGCACATTCCAAGCAAGAAAGGAATAATTCTAATGATATTAAAAAACCATAGTTGATCTAGGTTATATACATATAACAGTGCTTGTGGACTTCACAATTTAGCACAAAACTTCAGATTCAGGGCTTGGTCTCTGTGTTTTGCATGTATCAGGCTCTCTCTTGTAGAGTGAGCTGGGTGACTCACAGCATAATTTAAGGAGAAAATCAGGTTTTTGCATGAAATATATACGATATTGTCGATGTGTGTAATACTATGTTTGTATGTATGTGAAGACCCAATACAGCAAAGAAGTTGAGTTTACCATATAGAATCATAGTATGGTTTGGGCTGGAAAAGGACCTCAAAGCTTATCTAGTTCCAACCGCCTGCCATGAGCAGGGAAACCTTCTACGAGACTAGGTTGCTTAAGGCCATTATTATGGAAAGAGTCTTATATACTCCATGAAATAAGTTGCTTTTTCATGTTCTAAGTATACACAGTTTAACTAAATTTACCTACTGAAATATTTTACTTGGAGAGATTGCCAGATGAGGTGTTCACACATCAATTGCCTAACACGCAGGGTTTACAGCTCAATAGCTTTGAAAACAATGGCAGTGAAATTGCATTAGTGTAACTTTTTCCTTTGTACGTGCTTAAAGATCAATCAGACAACTTAAGCAGGGTATTTCTGGAGAAAGAAAAACATTATAGACCAGACTGTAACAAAAGAGCTGTAGGCAAGAGCTACAATCAATGTATTTTTAATGAGTTGATAAGCTATCGAATGCTCTGATGTTTGAGCATCAGTTGATGAGCAAGGCTCAGTTATTCCAGCAAAACCTACCCAGACTTTCTTTTTCACTCCCACTTAATTTTTTTATTCTCTCATGCTTTAGTTATAAGTATCCCGGATGGATAGAAGGGAAGGAAATGAGTGCTCAAAAATGTCACTTGTAAATGTTTGCAGTGAGCAAAGAAAGGCCGCTAAAATATTTGGACTTGTTATCTTGGAGTGCAAGCAGTACTCTCATTTTACTGTTACACCTTGACAAGCTGTGCCCGCTAATTTTCCACTCCTTGAATATGACATTAAAATAATAGAGTTGTGATTTCAGCATACTTTCTTCGTGCTGTTTATATTCATGCAGACATCACTATCGTCTCCCTGGTCTTAGTTTCCTTTCAGACTTTTTAAGCCTTTCTGTTAGATGGAGTCTTCGAGGCAATCAGAAGACCAGGCTTTCTGAATACTGGTGAGCTAAAACCAAGTCCTACTTCTCCCTCAAGATCAAAACCAAATATTGGTCAGGCTTCCCTTTTTCCTTTTCTAATACCTCCTTTTCCTCAGGAGGTCAAGTGGATGCCTAGATATTGAGGTGCTGGAGCGGGTCCAGAGAAGGGCAGTGACGTCGGTGAAGGGCCTGGAGCACCAGTGTGATGAAGAATGGCTAAGGGAACTGGGATGTTTAGTGTGGAGAAGGCTCAGGGGGTCTTATTGCTCTCTACAATTGCCTTGAGAGGACGATGGAGACAGGAGGTGGCTGGTCTCTTCTCCCAGGTAACAAGTGATAGGACCAGAGGAAACAGCTTCAAGCTGCACCAAGGGAGGTTTAGACTGGATATTAGGAACAGTTTCTTCACTGAAAGGGTGCTCGGGCATTGGAACAGGCTGCCCAGGGCAGCGGTGGAATCGCCATCCCTGAAAGTGTTCACAAACTGCATTGATGAGGCCCTCAGTGACATGGGTTAGTGGTGGCCTTGGCAGTGCTGGGAAACGGTTGGACTGGATGATCTAAAAGGTCTTTTCCAACCTGTCTGATTCTATGACTGTGTGTTTTGCCCATATAGAAAAGGCAGAGCTACACCTAGCACTTGAGGAACCTTTCCAGAGCAGCCATGACCTTAAGCCCCTCTTGTCTTTCCACCACTCTTGGTGGAAATGAGTGGTGTTTCATGGAAACGCAGTATGCTTAAAGTCACTTGGCTGCTTGTGCTGAGGGAAGATGCTGATCTGAGTGAGGCTGTTGTCAGAAATATTCTTAAAAAATATGTGTTGCTGGGGTTGGGTCTTACATTATTAAAGTGTCTTGCAAGTGGTATAGGTGAGAGAATCAGTGAGAATACTTGAGTGCTGTGCAGCAGTGCTCAGTTCCAAAGATACATATTAATACACATTGAACAACATTCCATTATTTTTAGGCATAGTTAGTAATCTCTGCATTGCCTCTTGCTTGTCTCCTGCTTTTTTAAAATGACAGGAATAACATGGCTGTCACAATAGGATATTTCTCAGCAAGAAAACTAATCTCCTGCGTAGCCAAACTCCCTCAGCAACTTGAGACCTATACAAGGCCACTTCTTAGTAACAAAAGGGACATTTTTGTCCTTGGATGTGTACAGATGGTATTGAGTGAAGTGCATGGAAGCTGTCTTAGTAGCAGGAACAGTAGAAATGTGTGGAAGATTATAGCTAGAAAAGGAAAAGCAGTCTCTTTCTTTCATCCCTTTATAATTGGTGTGACTGTAGGGCAGTGGGGAAGCAGAAACAAATATACAACAATTTTTACTATGCAGGAGGATTGCAATTGAAGAAGAGACGAAGTAGAGGGAGGGAGAGATGGCTGTTGTTTGTCTGCTTGGTTAAGAAAAAAACAAGCCAACCCCTTCCCTTAAAAAGTAGTCTACTTCTATCAGCACATTGGTTTCTGGGTTGTAGCATAGGGAGGAGAGGAGAAAAGAGGATTTTCTCTGTTGGACCATCCTGGGGTTTTGTGCCCTGCTGAAAAAATCTAGTTTTGTAAACAAAACCCCCCAAAAGATGCAGTCTCTGAGAAGTAGCTGGGTCTCCCAGTCCCCTCTGGAGCAACAGCTCTAAGCTAAACCCCAAATGCCTGGCACACCTGCAGTGCTCAGTCCTTGAGAGAGACCCAAAAATATGGTCATTGTGAAGCCGGCAGCTTCCTATGAGTTGGGTAATTATCAACTGAAATACTTAATCTTTCCTCCCGAGGGAAAAATGGGATTTTTGTGAGATTTAGCACAACAGTTTGTACTCTAAATAAGACATCTGTGTGTGTTTTAGGTGCTTGACATAAATTGACCTCTAGGACTACTAACTAAAGGAAAGGATTTTTCCTCAATTAAGAAATAAAATAGCTATAGTTGAAAATGTAAGGACAGTGGCAAGAATATACTTATTAGGATAGTGGGTTTGTGCACATGTATCTGTGTCCTGGATAGCCAGAGCTGTAGTTTTCTAAAGAGCCTTAAATACTAATATGTTACAGCATATCTTCTGGTTACTAAGGGTAACATGAAGTGTGAGTTTAAAGCCATTTCTGTTGGTATTGCAAACATTTTCTGTTCTCTGTTGCTACTAGCTGCCATGATGTTCGCACTGTGTCAGGTTTTGAGACGTTCTCTTTAAAGGAAGAACAAATGAGTTAATCAGAAATCTCTGAAAATCAGGAACAGCTCATAAGAAATGTATATCAGCACATTTCCCATGGTCTCTCTCCAACATTAACACAAGTTTAAAATAAATAAAGCAAGCCTATGTTATAGCCAATAGCTTCTGCTACACTTGTACCTGTGCTAATATGATAACTGCAGAGCTTGGATTAGGATTTCTCTAAGGAAAAGCTAAAAGATTGCCTAATCTACTGACTTGCTTTCAGCAGTGTTAAATGTTTTTTAAGATTTGTGAGAAGAGCTGCCTTTACCCTGGTACAGGCCAATATCTTTATTCCAATTTTAGCATGCTCAGGCTATAGATGGTATATAGATGGTATATTATGGCTATTATATATGAACTGCAGTGTACAAAACTGGCTATAATTATTTCTGTAACACAGAACTGCTGTAAGCTGTTCTTTATGAGATGTTACTTCTTCTGATGAATTGAGGGTATCTTCTTTGGAGAGTGACTTCAGTGTCTTTTTTGTGACAGGAGCTAGACAATTTTATCAGTTGCTTTTAATGAGCTCACCATGGCAAGGTGTAAGGATAGCAAGAATTTAATTTGACACATGGTCCTGTACAGTTAACAGCCTTTTAAATGTTTTCTCTCTAGACTAGGATTTGTCACCAGTGAAGCAGCATACATAGGTTCAAATACACGCAACGGAGGTAATGGCAATAACTGATCATCTCATTTACAGTTGATGTGACATGAAGTTCCTGACCACTCACAATAGTTTTCTTGGGGTACTTTTATAGCCTTCAGTCCTCATAGATGGTGTTCTTGACCTGGTCTCACTTGACTGATTCACGACCTGCATGCCTAGATGCTTTTCTACAGTTGTGACTGGATATTGTAATTTTCAGTTCATAAACTAAACTGCTGCACAGCATAACATGTTGGTGTTGGTTCTACCTTGGATAGCTGAGTGTTACTCATTTGTTAAATGATCCTTAGGTGAAGGGTGAGTATTTTCTTTGAGAAGGTCCTGATGCACAAAGCACATGTGCACTTGCTTAACTTAAGGTGCTGGCAAAGAAGGCTGTTCCCCTCTCCCAGGAGCAAGCCCTGGGATAGGGACAAAAACTGTTATTTGGGGTGGCTCAGAAGTACCTAATTCCCTATTCTTGACTTATCAGTTCCCACTGGATGTTTCTGTGTAGTAGAAAAGAGTTGTTTGGATTTGCCACCTGCTTGAGGCAGTCACTTTATTTCCCATATATGCAGTCATTCAATATCTACCTTATGTTTGCATTGCTGGAGCCAAGTATCATCATAAGGCACCCAGGCAAAAGAGACCTCCTTTGATGTGAAGAAAGATATCTATAAGAAATTAAAAGTCCTTTTCTACCTACTGTATAAAGCTCAATCTTGAGCATTTAACTCTGTCTGCCAGTATTCAATCTGGTGAAAGCTCTCACTAGTCCAAACCAGAGATTTTACACAAAATGAAGTGGAGGATACAGTCCACATATCTTGGTGCATCAAGAATGAGAACTCTGCCGCTCCCCATATGAACACTGATGTCCCCAAAGTGCAAGAGAGTAAGGTATATCAGAGGGTAACGGTAAGAAAATTGTCAATTGAGCTTCTGGATTAGGTAAACTTCTATTATATTTGCTATAGTTCCAGCCTGGTAATGTGACTGTTCATAAATGAGCTCTAATACTACCCTTTTCTCAACTGCCGGTAGCAATTGTTGTTCTATTTCTCAGTAGTTTGTAGAAAGCCAGTTAGTCAAATTACTTATGTTTTCAACAGATGCACAGGGTTAGCATTGTGAGTGACATTTCACACCTCTTGAACTATGCTGCAGAACTGCAGAACTGGATCCACAGTGATGTAGGCTTCTGACACTGTAGTCTGTGCTCATTGTCACTGAATGCAGGAACAGAAACCAAGACAGAAATGAATGTTCAGAAATAAGCGTGTCAATGTGGGGTCAAGTGCAAGAAATAATACACAGGCAAGTTACTAAAAGACATGCTTGCTGTGGCTTCTGGTAGAAAACAATGCCCTTCCCTAGCTCTTATGAAGGTCCACAGGCCAGCAAGTAAAGGGCACCATCACCAGTGTTAATTTACTTTAATGTCCCAGCAGAAGACCAATATGAAATCTTAATTGCCATGAGAGAGAAATTACTGGTGGGACATTTGGCCATGTCAGAACTGTGCCTACAGGTAGGATTCCTCTGATGGTTTGTTGACAGTTTGTAGTAAGGGCAGTATAGTCCCTACAACTGTGAAGTCAGCCTGCATCTTCATCAGAGAAGCTCTTTTCTTGTTTTCTTCCCAACAATGGCATTACTATGATTTTTTCAGCTTTGCAGTGGTAGCTGGTCAGGCAGAGAGCACAAGGAGAACATGAGCTACATCTTGAACTAGGCGAGTTCAGAAGTTTGATGCAAATGTGATTTGTGTTAATGAGTATTTGGAGGGAAAGAATGAGCAAAGAGAGGCTGCTGATGTGCAAGCGGAATGTAGTGTTCCTGACAAAGTCCAATAGAGGAGGAGGAGGGAAGGGGACATAAAAGCATCAAACTGCAGTGTTTAGGAACAATCATTCACCTCTTCAGGGTGCCATATGATTTATATGACTAACCAAGACAGCAAGTGGTATAATTAATGGTCTGCCAATGATTTATGGATCAAAAACTACTTGCTGTAAGCATAGCCTCATAATTCTAAATAATGAATAAACCAATAATTTATTTATTTTGGGAGCAGTTCTTCATCAGAAAAAGGGAAGAGAACTCTTCTCATTGGTTATTTGATGCAAATTTTTCACTTTTATTTAGTAGCTTATACACTTGCCTGGCAGGGGGACGAAGAGACCCAGCATACACGATAGTGAAAACATTTTCGTTGATCAGTTTGAACGCTTAAAGATTAATCAAGTCCTTCATCTGCATTAATGCAGCTATGGGTGTTCCTGTAGCTACTGGCTCCCTGGCTGGTTTCCGAAACATGGAGTTTGATCTAAAAAGTAGAGGAAAAATCCTGTTGCTCTTTACGCAGATTTCCTAGTCAAAGCAGGTGCAATCCAGTTGCTGACTACCCAACTAGTACCAGCTCACTTCAGCATGCCCCAGAAATCTGAGGCAAAGCCAAAGGAGAAGAAACACCCCAAAGCATCACAGATGATAGCATCATTGTTCTCACTGCCAAATTTGCTACCTGTGGGCTTTATGAATTGGTACGATTAGAAGCTTTCATGAATCATGGATAACCAGGGAAATGGCAGTAACTGCTTCTTGTGTCCCCATCACTCTTCTGCAAGTGTATAAGCTCTGGGACGGTGAAGGCTATCAAGCATTGCATTGCCTGTGTAGTTGCTGGTACAATGGGACTTTGACCCCTGACTAGATATTTCAAAGTGTGTCTAAGCGTTGCTTAATAATGAATATCAAGACCTAAAATATGCAACCACACGCATCTGCAATGCGTGTCTTCATGTTACTCAAGTGAATTAAGAGAGGGCGATGTGGTAGGAGCCAAGTGATGCAGTTTGTCCAGCTGTTGCCAAAACAAGGAAGCTGCAGGTTTTCTCTTTTGTCTTTATTTCTTTTTAATTCTTGCTTATGTGTTTTTTTTTGTTCTTCCCTGTCATTCTTTGAATGCAGGTGGTCCTACCTTTTGCTGTCTACCTGTACCTCTCCAGGCAGCAGTGGTCAAGCTTCCTTTCTATCACCTGTAGGTATTTTGGGTCATTGATAAATGGTGTTCTTACTTTGGTTCATCTGCAATGGATGTTAAAAATATTTCAGGAGTTAGATCACTTTAGTGGTGACATCATGCCAGCACTGTCACCTAGGTAATGGAACTAATTGCCATAGCAACAAGGCTTTATCATTCAGCAGCCCGAACATTTTTTGACAGATGGGAGAGCCTGAAAATTTAAAGTAGGGCACAAATGAAACGTATCTGATTGGGCTAAGTCATATTAATAGTTCATGAATAGGGATCTTCTGTGCAGGGTAAATCAAATCAGAGTAAATGATATATCTTTTAGAGGCCCATTTACTTCAAATTAAATTGTTGAATGTTATAAACTTTCTTCCTCTAGGGAAAAAACAGCAGCATTTAATTAAAACAAGCAGATAATAAAGCTGATTGTTTAAATATTATTGTGCAGCCCCTGGGTATTGCTCCTGTTCTAGGTGTTGTATGAGACTAACTAAATGACAAAGTAATTGTAAAAAATTCCAGATGAGCACTAGCTCACTTCAGGGTCAATATTTTCCCTTGTCAAACTGTGATTGTGGTGGGAGCGCTGCAGCTAGTGTTGAGTGCCCTGGGGAGCTCCAACTTGCTCACTTATTTCCAGTGGTGTTGGCTCTACCTTGGCCTTTTTTGGGAAGGGCATAATCTCAGGCTCCACCTGGCACAGTTACATCCAGTTAGGATTAGACCTAAAATTACAAGAAGCCAATGAATTTACCCCTCGCTCTAGTCAAGGTAACTTTGGCTGTCAAGTCAGTAGACCCATGTTTCACTCTGTGCACTGCTCTTGGATTGCTTGGAAATTAAAGACTGAAAGTACCCATTCATTTTATTCTCTGCTCCTTGGGTATTAGTCCATATTGTACAATAAACATTGGGCAGTGCTGATGGCATGCTGATTGGCATGGAGTAAATGAAGAATGACTGCAGAGCTTTAAAGGCAAGAGTGAAGGACCTGGTTAGTGCCACTCGATCCAGTGGGTGAGAGGAAAGTTTTTAAAAGAGTGGACATGTCCTACAAGGTAACAACTGGCTATTTAGTTAGCTGAGAAGGTGGGTAAAGGCATCTTTTCCAGCAGGCTTGGCAGCCTAGTGAGGAGGGCTTTGAACTAAATACATGAGGGCTGGTGAAAACAGCTTGCAGTTAAATGAGGAAAGAGTTTGGGTAGCAAGTATATGGGGCAAGGTGAAATCCCCTTTGAGCAGTCTGAGGAAGTCTGTAGATTGAAGACCCTGGGTCTGAGGAGACTACTTCAACTTCCCTGTCTGGAAGGGCAGCACACTGGGAGGTATAAATGCAAGGAGTGTCTGGAGTGTGTTGGATAATTTCTTAATGCAAATACTGCGTATCTTGGCTAGATGTGATGTTCTCCTGGATCTGCTAGTCACAAATAAGTAAGATCTGGTTGAGAATGTGACAAGCAATGGAAGCCTTGACTATAGTGATTATGAAATGGTGGAGATTAAGATGCTGATGAGAGTGAGGAAGGCAAGCAGCAGTGTAGATCCTGGAGTTGGGGGGAGCATGCTTTGATGTATTTAGGAAACTGGTTGGTAAGATCCTGTGGGAGACAGCTGTGTCTCACGAGTCTTTAAAAACTGCAAGGAGGATGACCAGGGAAACTAAGGTCAATTGGACTTGCTTTGTTTCTAGGAACAGATCTTTTTAGAAGATTTTTTTGGACATATGAAAAAGAATGTGGTTGGTTGTAACCCCTCTTTAGACCCCATCTGGAGTACTGCACCCACATTGGGAGACCCACAGTATAAGACAGACATGCGTGAACTGGAGGGAGTTTAGGGAAGGCTGCTGAGACAGTTGGAATAGGATCACTTGCCCTGTAGAGGTGGACAAGCACTGTAGGATGCTGCAGAGAGGTCATGGTGTCTTTATCCTTGGAGGCTTTCAAGCCTTGATTAGACAAAGCCCTGAGCAACCTGTTCTGAATTCAGTGTTGATCCTGCTTTGAGCAAAAGGTTGGGTTAAAGACCTTCCCAGGTCCCTTCCAACTGAAATTACTCTGTGATTTTGTGATTTTACTGGAAGATACTATTCCTCTGTATTCCTCCTAATCTTCCTACTTGCATCTAATCTCTTAAAGCTGCATCCCTACAGTGTCTTGTGAAGCAACAACAAAGATACTTGGGAGTTTATTTTCTGTAATAAAGGTAAATGTATTGTATTTAGATGAAATGTAACTAATAATAGAATATAGTATTTAAACTTAAAGTGCGTGTTATACTTGCCTGTTCTGAGGTATGCATTGCCATTTTAATCAAAAGGGGATATATTGGTTCAGGCAGCAACAGTGAACAGTGTCAGATAAAGAACATTGACTCACTGTTACTTTCAGCCTTCAACATAAATATTAGCTGCCCTCCAGTAAATGCAACTCATCTGTGCTTAGAAATGCAGCAATCTGAAGATAAAATACCATTTCTTCCAATTATTTGCCCATATTGTACAGGCTCAGTATTAACCTAAGCTTTTCACTCTGATGGAATTAAGTGTAATAATTATTTTTAATGCATTGTCTGATTGCTTTCCTTATCAGAAGTTCAAGGTTTGCATTCTGTAGTATCAGACCCTTTATAATGAAAGGAGAGGCTTTGAGCAATTAGGCTGGAGGGTCAAAATAATCCTGGCTATTACTTTTCATTCTAATTGAGAATGTGAAGACATAACTCAGCACTAAGAATTTCTGTATGCATCCTGTAAGGTTTTTCTCATCATCACCCTTCCAGGCAAACATAGAAATAGACCCTTTGTGGTTTATGTTCTGTAACCTCAATGGCCAATTTTAAAGGCTCAGAAAAATCACAGCGGAACAGCTGCTTGGTTTTCTGAAATATAAATGGTATAGTTGAAAATGCACAGATGGCTTCTTGGTGATGTATTTCACAGACAGGCTTAGATGTTGTTCAAAATATGAATTTGAATGAATCCGTGATTGATTAATAATTTTTTAGTTGGCGATGGCAGCTACTGGTGGGGAGAGCAGGTACTCAGATGTCACACTATCAGTTTTCAAAGTTACATTTTTTTATTTTATATATATATAATTTTTCTCCTTTTTTTTTTTTTTTTTTCATCTAGTGAGATTAAAATACTTTTCTAGCTTTAATTTGAAATTCAGTTTCAGCCGTGGTTTTGCTATGGCTTTGAACAGTGTGGTAACATGGGATAGGAGATTACCACTGCTAGAAACAAAGTCTAGATTCATTGCAGCTTGAACCCTGCATTCTTTTTCTGAAGGAAGTATGGGGTTTTTTGTCTTGCTACACTGTACTGCACCCATGTGAAAGGACTAAAGAGGAAGAGATGCTACCATCTTTACAATGCGTGCAGAAAAATTTTGAATCATGGACATACGAGTGAAAAATAGCCAGTATTTCATAATATGCTTGAATGATGATTGCTTTAAGAGGAGAGGGGAAAAAAAAAGGCCCCTCTTTTAGTGCTGATAGGGATTTCTTCTGTGATTTAAGCACTTGCTGAAAGGAGGTTGTTTATTGTGATTACACTACATGACAAGAATGGTTTGAAAGAAACAAATGAATGCCTCTTCTTGCATACTGATCGTTCATTATATAGGTATCAATAGCTGCCTAATAAAACTAGTCCAAAATAAATCATGCTTTCTTAACTACTTGGTAGAGGTTGAGCAACACTTCAGTGTACTTCTCAATACACTAGCACATTACAAAAGCAATCTATACTCTAAGCACAAATTACTGTTACCTATTCATTAAAATGTTAATGTATTCAGGTTCCTTGATCGGGAAGTGAAAGCCAGTAACAAAGCCGGTGAAGTTGCATGTGTCTTACTATACCACGTTAGAAGTAAATAATGGAGCAAAATGCAATTCATGGCACAAGTAATGGATTTTGGATAGCAGCATATATCCAATTGAAAAATGATGGACACATCAAAATGAAGTTCGATGTAGGCAAAAAGTGCAAACTTCTAAAATAGATGCTGATAAGTTCAAGACCTCTGCCCATAATTTTGGAGGCTGAAAAAAGACTTACTGGTTCCTTTAAAGGGAAAAAAAAATTACTGGCAATCCCATTTTACTTAATTAAAATGTACAGCTTTAATGAAACGTTCAGAGGATTTTCCAGCATGCACCTTGTGTTTGCAAAGCTTAGAGCAATTGGAGGCCTATAGGAGGAGTGAGGCTGTACTAACAGGGAAGCACACACATAGAAAATGTTTCTTAATCAGAAGCGATCAAATTGGCACTGAAGTTTCAGATGTGTTTGGGAGAGATTCCATTGAAAATAACTGATGATTACGAAAACCCAGTGCTTCTAAAAAATTCAGGCCTGGCAATCCCAGTGCAGGCATCTGAAATCAATGAGTGAAAACTCCGTATGGAAATGTTGGTCCTCAAATCCAATATAGAAGTCTGTATTCACTTAGTAGTGGTTTACATGTAGTAAACTGTTGAGATAAAGCCTGCGTGCATTAGCTGAGTAAATTTGATGAAGAAAGTGAAGTTTGTCCTATTTCTTCACAGTAATGAGGATGAGATAATCTGTGTTAGAGTCTTCTAAAGAGGTCTGACCATTTGCTCATTGGAGGACTGCATTTATGGGGCTGGTCCACAGCAGCTTTAGCCAATGCTGAAGAGTTAAAGGGGCTTTTGCTGCCCCTTTAATGGGTATCAGTGGACTTTGCTTTGCAAAGCATGTTTTTTCGTGACTTGGTCAAGCAAGCCTGTATGGAGCTGCCTCATCACCACCTCTTCCTCTTGCAATCATAATGAGGAGGAATAGGGTAAAGAAAGTCTGGTCTCCTGGAATAGAGCTACATCTGCATAAGAGAGGGCCACATCTATGTGTAGACATGGCTTAGTAGTGGAGTTGGCAGTGTTAGGTTTATGGCTGGACTTGATTATTTTAGGGGTCTTTTACAACATAAATGCTCCTATGAAGCAGTGGCAGGAAGCTCAGGAAGTCAGGTAGTCCATCTCATTACAAGCCAGGGCCAACCACACCTCTGTTCCTCAGGGTAGGTCTTCTAACCCTGGTCTGGGGAAATTTCTGTGCACTGCTGACAATTCAGAGATGCCACGTGTTGCTTGGCTTGCCCAGAGGGATATATGCATGTCACCCTCCCACTATAAAGGGGAGGAAAGAATGCATCCAGCTATGGCTTGTAACTGGCAGGAGGAATGCATGTTCTAGTTGGTCAAAATTGTGTCCCAGGAACTGTCATCCCTTGCCAACTAGATGACAAGCACATACAGCTTGTCTGGGGACAAAAAAAGATGTAGAGGCCTGCTAAGGCAAGGGGATTAAGGTAGCAGAAGGAAAAACAATGGTGTAATAAAAATCTGATTAAGGGATTACAAATGAAAGGAGGTGAAAGGGGGGATGCTGGTGTGAGTTGCTGTAGGAAGCAATAAAACCATTGCAGGACTTCGGCCAAGAGAGAGGAATTTCAGACATGGGGGGAGTCTAATAGTCTCTAATAGTCACTGAGAGGAGAAGTCTTGAGTTGAAAAGGGTGAGGAGAGGAGCAGTGGGTTTTAACTTTTATGGTTAAATTGGAGTTTTAATGGACTTCTTATCTGAATCTGTTACTAAAGATCTTCAGAGATGGAATTCCTGCAAATTTTGTAGATAATTAACTGTCTTTACTGCTGGAAGCTTTTCCTAGTATCTACCCTTGCTGTAGTTTGAAGATCATTAGCTTTCCCACTGTCTACTTTTGACATAGGTAAGAGCTTTTTTACAGTGTTCTTTTGCATAGATGAACACCATTATATGCCTCATCTTAGCATCTTCCCTAAACCCAACTAGCCCTAATCTTTGCAGAAAACTGACATCTTTTTATCACTGTTTATTTCTCCCCAAGTGAGTACTATCTGCTGAGTAGCAGATCAGCATGGTGAGTAGCATGCTGGCCAAAACTGAGCACACTGTTCCCACAGGCCTTGCAAGCCATGAGGAGAAGGGAAGGATGATTTTATGTTCCTTTTTTCTCTCTTGGGTGATGACCATCTTTTTTGGCAGGAGCATAGCCCATCCGACCCTTGTTCATCTTGTATTTCTTCACAAGTCTCCTAGCAGCTCAGAGTGCTGGCTAGCCCATACTACGTCCTCTAGCTCTGGAGCCTTTGCTCCAAACTAAATATAAAACCTTGCATTTGTCTCTCAGCTGATGTGTTTGCAGAGCTGCCAATTTTAAACACATCCTATATTTACTCATCTGGGTCATAAATGTAGCATTGAGAAGACAAATCTCGAAGGGATGTATTGTGTGGGAATGTACTCTCACAGTGTACACTATGGATTTGTAGACTCTCTGGATGTGTTTTTCAGGACGCTTTTTTAGTTTCTATCCTCTAGTTTCATTTAGACTGTATTTCTTCCATTGCTTATGAGGATGTTATAGGAGATAAGGTCAGAAATCTTACTAAAGTCAAGATAAATGATATCTATTGCAACTTCTGACTAAATACAAGCCATTTACTCTACCAAGGAAAGAAACTGGATTTGGTTTACATCAGTTGTTCCTAATGAATTCTTGTTGACTGTTTCTAGTCTTCCTTATTTTTCTTTTGTTTATACATTCTTTGACTGTTTAAGTAACCATTTCTCCAAGAGCTAAAATTGTGTGTTCTATAATGTTCTCTTTTCTGCTTTATGGTAGGAGCACCGTTTTTATCCTTTTGCATCTTTTGGCTTTCTACCTATTGTTTTGGCAATTCTGAAAGATAACTGCTAGGAAATCTTCAACTGCTTCAGCCAGTTCTGCAGAAGTATCTTAGGAGAAATTTAATTAGACCCAGCCACTTGGAAAACCTCTAGCTTATCTTTATCTAAGTATTCATGGCACTGCTCTGTGAGATCATTTGTCCTTATCTGTAGGTGTTTAAATAAGTAAGCACCTTAATTACAGCTGACCTTTTTAATAAAGAATGAAATGAAAAAGGCATTGATGTTGAGATTAAGTTCACCAGCTCAGCTTTCTCTGTTACTTGTTGTATTAGAGCCTATCTTATGCTAACAGCTGCATCATCCATAAACCAAAAAGTGGAGTAAAGGACCTCTGAAGCTTTCCAGACTCTCTGAATCAGTTAACTTTAAGCCACTTCCTATCAAAGTTTGGCTCAAAGTTTGCTGGGGACATAACAAGTGTAGCTGGGATGTGTTCAAGGAATTCGTATTACTTTGAATCTTTCTAGTCAGAAATGATAAAAGGGGAACATGGAGATTTGGAATACAAAGATATTTCTGTAGTTTATAATAAGTTAATATCTATTGGCAAAGTGTCATTTGTGTTCCCAGTGGTACAGGTAATGTGAGATTGGCACCAGATTCCAAAGTCTTTCAACTGCAAATGGCTCTAAAGGAGCCATGTTCCTTTTTTCATACTATGTTTTTAAAGGTTTTTTTGTGTCATGCTCCGACATAAGAGAACTTAAGCTGCAATAAAGAATACCAGTAAGCCTGAGTCATAGATGGGAGCACAATAAGGGCATAAAACAAGGCTCTATAAATCGTAACTATGTTGATGAATGAAAATCAGCAGTCACAAACTCTGTAGTTCACTAGATGTGCAGTACACAAGAAGTGCTTATTCTGATGCACTTGCATACACCAAACCCATCATTTTTTCTCTTTAATATCCACAGTACTTTCCCAGTAGAGATTTTTATAAAAAGCCTAAATGAGTGTGAATTCTACCATGAACAGAAAGGCCAAGAAAAGCCACAGTTAGGTTTCTGACTCATGCACGAATACACCTTTTGTTGCCAAGGGTGTAAGGTCATCAGGTCTAATAGGAGAATCTCACAGGATTTGTGTAATAACAGAGGAAAACAGCACAAGGAGCAAGTCTTATCTCTGACATTTCTTCTTTTTTCAGTTTTTTCTCTTTTTTTTTTTCATTTTTTTAATAAAAAAGCCTTGCAAATGCTTTTAATGTGACTTTATTATCTTGAATAGCTCCTGCAGTTTTGAAATAAGCTAGAACAGGAGTTTGAACTTCTTAGAAGGCTGCAAGAAAGCTGCAATCATTGAAGGAATTGACAGCGATGTAGCATCTGGGACTTCCTTTGCTGCATTTGTGCTGAAAGAACAATTTTCAGGAGTTTTCAGGAATCACTGTTGTGCACAACAAGAAATATGCTTTAAAAAGACATGCGTATATGTTGGAAGAAAACTTGTTCCAGCTGAACCCCTTTTTGGCTAAATTCATTCTAGGGAGGAAGTATTCAATGGCCTCTTCTGCAGTGATGTCATCCCAGCAGGGAGGGGAAAATATAGGATGCCGAGAAGGCTGAATTCCAAACCTGGTTGGTGTCCTGAGCCTGCTGAGAGGCAGAGCTGACTGCATGAAGGGCAATGATATTTTGGCCTTCTCAGCCTCCTGTCTTCAGGCTCCTGTCTTCTAGTAGCATAACTCCAACACATCAGTAGGATTACAGGCTACTTGGAGCTGGCTCAGCCCTTCCCATTCCAAGGCATGGAAAAGTGTGTGTATGTGGGAAGTATATGTGTAAGCAGTGTTCCTAGACTTCAGTAAACTGTCTACTGTTGTGCCAGATAAGGAAAGATTAGTTAAACTTAGAGTAACTTTAATAAAGTTAAGATGGAAATGGATGTACACGAATTATAAAGTGATGATGGAATGTGACCCAGAGGAAGTTGGCAAAAGACCATGCTGAAAGGGGAACTGTTAGAAAATGTCTAGCAAAGTACAATTATTGGATTAAGGCATAATCTGATTTAATATTTTCATTAACAACCTCAATACCAAAAGTAGGGGTCAACTAATGCTTTTATTTTTTTTTCTGGTGGCATAAATGTGGGACATATTAACAAGAATAATGTGAATTACCATATGGAAATAATTAGATGACCTTGAGATCAGGAATGATATAAATGTGATGGAACATTATAGTACATAATGCAAAGTTATACACTCTGGAACCATGAACAAGATTTCAGGCATTACTTGGTGCTTGAGAGGAGAAGCCAGGTTGTGTGTTTTAGTCACCTACAAACACAACTGCAAAAAAGCTCACTGGGGTCATAAGCTGTTATGTTCTGGTTTTAGTGTAGTGATTTCCGTGCTGTGTACAAGGCTCCAGTATGACCTTATCTGATACTGTGTGGATCTCTGTGTATAATCTCTCCAAAATTAATTTAAGATGGAATGAGTGAGAAGAAGCTTACAATGGTCTTAGTGGCATATCTTGCAAAAGAAAATTGGAAGTGTGGCTTCTTTGGGCAAGAAAAAAACAAAGGTTGAAAGAGGATATGATTGTCATCTACAGATTTACTCCCTCTAAAGAAAAGGAGAAGAGGGGAGAAGAGCTCTCTGAGCAGAAATGACAGAGAAATTAGAGTTTCCTAATTTTCATATTAGGAAAGAGGCAGAACATTTATGAGAGATTTCCTGTAGTGAAGATAGCACAGCTCCTGTAACTTGTTTTTTGATAGGAATCGATGTGTTTAATTAAGAGTTTATTAAACCTTATTGCTTAGGACAGCACAAGGCTGCAGGCTGATGATTGCAGATATATCCCCCTCACTCCTGTGCTCTGAGCTTCATCCTGGAGATCCCCGTTCCCTTCGCTCCACTGCTCCCACTCTTTGCTTGTTTCCTTCCCGCTTGCTCCCATCTTCAGAGCTAGCAGGCTAGATTTTATCTGTTTGCATCATTTATCCTGCATGTGATTTGGCATGGGTGGGTTGGTTGTTTTTTCTGGGATAAACTTGCCTTAGAAAGGGGGCAGAGATTCCTGCACTTCACTCAGCCCTGCAGAGTCATGCACGAGAGCTCTACTCTCCATGTCGCCTGCTTTTCTAATAGAAAATGAATTCTCCTTCACACTGGGTCTGGCTTTTCAGTTCACAGACAGGAGGAGGGAGATTCACTGAAGCTTTGAAGCAGAATTTAGTAATCATACTATTCAGTAACTAGGAGCTCTGATGGTTTTTGTGTAACATCAGAGAAAAGCTCCTTGTATTAACATTCAAATAGGTGCATAAAGTAGTTATTGTTTTCCTGGCCATGCAGGGTATGCTGCCATATGCTCACAGTCAGAAATGGCATGAGGTAGTATTCATAATGGCTTTTATTTATGACAGTTTCTGGGATCCAGGGTTCTAGCTATAATGGCTCAGCAGGTTTCCACGGCTCAGCTGTGACTAGACCTAATTCTGATTCATTCAGGCTGTTCCTGCAGTTGAGAGCAGTAGCAAATAGAAAAGATACTGCTGATAAATTGCAGATAGAAAAATATAAAATCAATATAAGAATTGTAGTTGATCCAATCAGAAACAAGAGGAGAAATTAAGGGAAGTTCAAAAAGAACAAGGGAGTAAAATCCACCACTATTAGTGCTAAGTGTGTAGTGCTTATCACAAAAGAGTCAGATACTTGAATATTATGCAGTAGGACAAAAAATGCAGAAAAAATGCTGCTGGGGAAGAAACTATGTACACCTAAGGCTGAGTGTCTTGTAGGGGCAGGAGTGGTTTACAAAAGTACCACCTATGGCATCACATGCAGCTCTGTCTTACACCTCTTTTACCCTCTCTGCTTTTGTTCCTGTGTTTGTTTTTTTCCTAGTCAATTGCCAGTTCAGTACTCAAAAAGGCAGAGATCAGAAGAGGTTTTGTGCTTCCTAAAGCCAGTGTCTGCTGCATGCTTGCTAGGTGACATGATGCAAAGCAATCAGAGCTGTGTTTGGATGGACAGCAGCCCTTACTACTTTCACAGTCTTCGCATGTAGCGAAAGAGTATTTGTTGTTTCAGCCAAGGTTTCAGCAAGTCCTATCTAGATTTACTGTTACTTCACAGAAAGAACTGCTGCCTCCCAGGAGTTGTAGCTAGCGGAAAGAAGGAGCTCTGCTACTCCATGTGATGGCTTCTTCAGCAGCAGAACAAAGGCTGAAGGATAGTGGGAGAAAATTATGCTAAAGGGAAGTTCATGTTGCCTCTTGAATACTTTGTCAGCTTTTTTAAAAAAGATTAAATGAAAACCCAGTCCAAATCCCCCAAAACAAACCAAAATGAACAGAATTCATATTGGTAATATGTTTAACATAATCTTACCCATGCTCAACTATTTTTGGCTGTATGGTTGTATTTAGTTGAATAATTGTTCGTCTGGGGGAGGAGAAATCACAGCGCGCCAGCAGCAGCTTGCTCAGAAGCCCTGTGAGCTTGCTTGGATCTGTAAGAAATTAGATGTTAAAATGGTTCCCAAAAATATGCTGCCCATATCTCAGCCCGTGTTCTGTCTCATCTGTTCCCCAGTGTGGCTGGTTCATGGCTGATTCCTGTCTGTCAAAAGGAGGGATTAGGCCTTGCCCAGCACTAGCCTGAGGCCCTGTGGGAAAGTCGCAGGTTATTTCTGGGCTGAACCCTAATGTCTGTGGTTTGTAATAAATGACTGTTCATTTCCTTAGGTACCCTTACCTGAGGAGGTGAAGCCAGGATGTGTGTTTCACTCAGAGCAGCTAAGCTCAAATAGCAATAGTGTTATCTTAGCGTTGAAGTGAACACAGACCTCCTCTTTAGCCTGAGTGTTTGATGTGTTCTCCATCACTTCAGGGCTCAGATCCAGGTAGAGTCATGGACCTGGTGAAAGTCACAGTATCTCACTTGGTCACTACATAAGATATGTATAAACTGATATCCAGATGCCCACTCTGGACATAGAAAAAGAGAATGATTTGGAAGAGACCTTCAAAGATCATCTAGTCCAGCCCTCTGCAATGAACAGGATATCTTCAACTAGATCAGGTTGCCCCGAACCTCATCCAGCCTGGCCTTGAATGTCTCCAGGGATGGTGACTCCCTGCCGGGGCAAGACCTGGGTGTGAAATGTCCCTTCCCCACACTGACTTCCAAGGGGGGAAAACCACCAATGTACAAGTGCACAAAGGGAATCACAGTGTGTTCCTTGGCTGCAGAGACTGGCCATTAATACTGCGAGTGTCCATTTGGGAGAGGGAGTAAACTGGAAGTAGATCCTTGCTTCCATTCTCAGATAGTTGTTTGAACAGAAGTAGGAAACAGGTAGATATTCATCCCTTCTTTTCTCATGTGTGTTATGTAGATGGTTTGATACAGTCAGTTTTTCGCACTGTCACCATTGAAGCTGGAGGGTAATTAATAATTAGGATGTCAGTTTGATTCCTGTTCTACTGCAATACTTGCTTAAATAATAAGTTGTTGCTTCCTTGGAGCTTGCAACAAGCCCGGAATTTAGCAATTGCTCTTGAAAGCAATCTATTGTCTCTTCAACGGACACTTGAATTTAGCTGAGCTCAACCTGACATGGCACTTCACTGCAATCCAATCGTGATAGGAAAGCATGACTTTTATCTGTGTTGCCTGCCATGAAAAATAAACTTTGAAAAGTCATAAATGCATAATTCCATAGATTCATCACTGAATTTGTGGGTGACCTGAAGTGATGGAAACAAACATAAATGTTTGTGGGTGTCTGGATTCTGCCTGATCCACTAGGTCATGGCTTCACCTGCAATAAGTGTCCCATTCCTGATATCAAAAGCCAGGTGCAGTTGAATGTCATTTGTGGAAGGAAAGAAAATAATCCTGTGTATGATGCATGCATTTTCCAGGGTGCTGTAAAGAGGCTTATATCCCCTAATTTCAAGAGCAGAAATAGGTCTTGTGGGGCTTGCAGGTTTATTACCATGTAATTCATATTGTGCGATCTCCTGCAGGAGTCCATCAACTAACATGAGCAATAAGATTATTGAATGTAGTGTGTGTTTTGTTGCTGCTAGAAAATGGTTGAAATAAAGGATAGCAGTATTAGCCCCTGGTTTTTTTTGGTAGTAAAGTGGAGAACAGTGACTGATATCTAAAACTCTAGTAGTTCATGTTTGGCACCTAAATTCAGAGAACTAAGTGACAAAGACCATGGCTCTTCCTCACATGAAGGCAACAGATACCATTTTCACATACTGCTCTGGAGACACCACTCATTGGGTTTTGGATGAGTGAAACGACAGATTCCTCTTTACCTCCCTTCAGACGTCAGCTACTCTAAAAGGGAAAAGGTAGAAAAGCAGCCATGGGGCCACCCTACATCTTTTACCTTGGCTCCAGATGTTTGCCAAGTGCAGAGAAAGGAAAGCCATGTGCTGCCCCTTCACTCCAGGCAAACCTGGCTGGTTTTTGTCCTCCCACACTGTGGGCTGCAATGTAAAAGTTATAGCCTGGGCTCAATCTGCATACTTCAGACATCCAATATCCCCACTGCTTTGCCAGGGAGGATTATACATTTTTCACGAAGTGAGCAAGTATGCTTTCAGAGAAAAAAATATTTCCATGGCTACAGATCCTTCTCATGCAGTAGAATGGCTTATGCAACTCAGCTAGCAGAGAGCTAATAAAATGAGAGGAAGTAATTAGATGAAAGGATGGCTGGGTGTTTGATGTCAGATTTCTGTGGTTTTTTTCACTCCAAACCCTTGGGAACTGTCTCAGGTGGCCAGAGATGCTGTCAAAGTTTGTATTTTGCACAAAGATTACACTCTATTTTTGGTCCTCTAGGTTTTAGCTGCTGCAATATACACAGAAGTTGTCCTCTTGTGATTTTATAATTGCAGTTACTCCATATGCAATTGTGTATTCAGGTGTATACCTGTTATGCAAACAAAAGTCTGACCATACGTTGCTGGTATAGGTATGAAACTATAAAGTCATAAATCTGAGCTGTGCTAAGTACCGGAATATGCTTATCTCATTGTGCAATTCTTTTGTGATATGAAGTACTGAATTGAAGATCTCTTTGGCATTAACAGAAGATGCTAGTGCAGGGAATTTCTGGCAGATAGTTTTGCCTGTAGGCACATCCTCTTGACACCTAGACTTTCATATTTCTCTGAGATTTTCTGGGATATGGATCATGAGAGTGACATAAAATTTCCTCTTTTTTACCTAAGCTAAAATGTGGTTTATTAATAAAGTATACCAGTTCAATATAAAAGACTATGAGACTATAAATGGGTTCTAATTTTTGAAGTGCTAAATTCTTGTTCTTCTTGGTTTATCTTTAATCACTTACATAGCCACACAGACTATGTGGGTAGGAGGAAGCACTCAGAAATTCTGTTCATCCTTAAACCCCGTCAAATATTTTTGAATACTTCCCATCTTCTGAGTACTTACAGCTTTAAAATAACATCCCGCCATTGCGATGAGCCTAAGATAAGTCTCCATTTAATGGAGTGAAGGCATTTCTTAAGGATTGGACACTAGTGTGATACATATTTGTAACATTAAAAATATCTGGCAAGTTAGAAAGAAACTCTATGTTAGCTGAAGGGACAGCTTCAGTAAAGATAAAATGAAAGAATTCTAACGATGTACATATGAACCAAAACAGATGGTAAAGACATTTCACCAACATCCTCTAAGTACTAGCAAGTAAATGTGACATTATTAATTTTGGTGAAAGGACATGATTAGTACCCTTTGACTTTTTTTTTAATAACAGCTGAATCTAATGTGTCCTATTTATATGACTGTGAAGAGCTTCCAGTCATATTGTAAAGATTTCTAAGGGCCAATTTGAAAGAGATTGCACTACGAGTGTCAAGTTGACAAGTTCACATCCTCTCCTTGATGTGAAGTGCTAAGTTCATGAAGATGTCAATGCGTTTCCTTGCCAAGTCTCCCAGCTGGAGAGTAATACTGCATAATGGTCATGAGACTTCAGATCCAACATTATCAGTTCAAGCATTGCAGGGTTTCACAGGGAAAACCATGGCACAAGCAAGTAATTTTCAGATAAGTTACATTCAATGGCATTATTGGAATTGATTTCACATTGAGATGCATTGCCGGGCAGATGTACACAATCCACTATCGCTCTTTCAAGTCAAATAAAGTTCCTGGTAACATTCAGTGGAAGCTTTGCCTGGGTTGGTAAAAATCATTAACTCAAATCGACACCAGGCTGTTTCAAGACATGTGCATACATTACCACATATGAATAATATACTTATCTACATCTCAGTACTAACCTTGTCCTCGTTTTCTTACAATGTTAATCTTAGCTGTAATCAGCAGGGGTTATCTGAATTGGAGCCTCCTTGATTAAAACGAGTGAAGAAAGATGGGTCAAGCACTGGCATACTTCAGAAGCTCTTGTCACCTGGTCTGAAAGTGCCTTCTCTCTTCTCTGAATAAAACAGAGTCTGAGTCAAGATCTATTGTCAGGTCAAGGCTCATCGCAGAATTCAGTCTTTCCCCCCACCACCAACCCCTGAAATTAGTGAGACAGTAGGGAAGTAACAATTGAAAGGGCATGGAGCTGATGTGATTTGGTTTTTTCATGATGGGATATCTTTAGTTTGTATGGTTGCTTTTGAGATGCATTTTGAACTTGTGTTGAGAGTGCCTATCTATCTGGATAGGAGCCGTCGCCCTTTTAATAGTACTTCTATACGTCTAATGAATCAGTCAATCAGTACCAGCTTAAAGAGCTATGCTTCTGAATGCCAGCCAGTTTTTTTGCTGTCACAGTAGGCTTTTTTCTGTGTAAAATTGTTGCCTGTGTTTTAATTTGTACTTGCTAAAATGCATATTCTTTTGAAGTGCATACCTTACAATAGACAGCTTGAAAGCTTCCAACACGCTTACCTCTCACTGAGATGCTGCCTGCTAAGTGGAGGAAATTGTCCAGCTTGTCAATGCCAAACTAATAATGCAATGCCTCCCTGCCCCCCCTGTTTTTTCTATACCTGCACATGTAGGTAATTTAAGTCCTGACTGAAACTTTTGTTTCACTTTGGTGGTGGTCATAAAATACTTGAACTGTTTCACATCATATTCACCATGTCCAGAAAAGAGGCTTTGACTACCACAGTATAGTAACATCTCATCCCTTATCAAAATGAGAACATATTGGTGTTTTTTTCCATGCTAATTCATGCTGACATGAGTCATCCTCAGATCTCCCAGGGTGACCATTGCAAAGGCAGTGCTAGCCTGTGGTCCAAAGGCTCTTGCCTCTCAATGAGAGCAAAGGAGGCATCCCAGCACCCACAAAGGTCCTTGTGAGAACTCATTAAAAACCTTCTACCCAACTTCTAGTCCTGTGTTTTGAAATTTTGAGGGAGAAATGTGGGTATTTTTCTGGTCAGACAGTGTCCTGTAAGACAAAGAATGCTCTCTTACTCTAATCTGGTATTCTCACATTTCAGCTTCTTGCGTTCCCAGATGCACACCAAGTCCCTGGATAAAGCAAGGGACTCTGGTTAAGGCCTTTGAGTGCATCTGTAGTAGGAATATCTATTCTTAACTTCAGTAATGAGACTTCCTTTCATAAGGTTTTCCCCTCGCCCTGGTCCAGTCTGTCTTCTGTGTAGCTTCTGGACTTTTGCTGGAGCATACGAAGCTGGTAATATATAATCTTTGACACAGCTGCAGTAGCACATTGAAGATTTTTGTCTAATTTGCTGGAAAGGTGTTAAAACCAAGAATAAGTGTGAAGCAATTAAGCAAAAAGAATGATTTCTTGTTCTCACACAGACCTTGAATTAAGATACTGAACATTATTTCACTTGAATGTGTTTCCCTCAGTTTATTTGTTAAACACTCCATGAGAATAAATTTGATAAGCTGTACTTGGGGTTGGTGAGTTATGAAAATGGAAGTTTCATTGCTGTCCCGGTCCCAGAAGACAGTATCTTTATTACCTTTTTAGTTCAGATTCTGAGCATAATATTATGTTTAAAACCATAGATCAAGCAGGAAGGCAATAGGTTTTATGTAAAGCATGCTACTTTTAAAAGGTGTAGGAAGCTGAACTGCTTTTCTTCATATGGGTATGAAAGCTCATTAGAAAAAAATGGAATGATTCCCTTTCCGTGCATTAAACCCTTGCTGCACCTTGTTAGGATACTTCATGGTAGAAGACTCACATTTATGCTACCTATAGGTTTTCTAAACCACATGCATTAAAGTAGTTATGCTAACCAACATATACACAGCCTCAATCTTTATGGTTTTGTTATGAGCAGTACTCGGGGTGGTGAGGAGAAACCTATTAGCTCCCATGTAAGCAAGAATGATGAATGCTCTCTTCCCTGAAATCACACTGCAACCCCACCATAGAGCCATTTGAGAGAGCACCAGATAAAAACACGCGCTAAATCCATCTGCATCTTATGAGGCATTGACTTTCTAATGGAAACTCTTTTTAACATGAGCAAAGGCTAATCCATAACTTACATACTTGGCAAAACCAATCAATAAATATGCCTGTGACAATGGGATTTTTTTGACAAGAAGCACGGCAAAAATCTTATTTACCTCCTTTGCACAGCCAGCAAATATACACCAGGGAAACTGTTACTTCTGATGTAGCCATATAACTTAAATAATGCTCAAAGAACTGTTGCAGGCATTGGCTACAGAGGATAAAAAGGAAAGCTGGATTAACTAAAAATAGTTGTATTTAAAATCAGTGTATTTTATTCCTCCAGGAGGAGGAAAAAAAAGAAGAGCCACAACTCTAATCTTGGACTAGAAGACTACAGGTAGAAAAGTTCAGGTCTTGCCCTTCTCATTTTTGAAAGACACTTTTCTAGTTCAAAGAGGCTTTGGTTTAGCTTCAGGGAAAATATCAAGAATTATAATTGGAAGACTTTTCTAGGTTTTTCCTAGCTGGATTTCAGATATATGGTATGTACCTAACAAAACCACACACACACAAAAGAACAGAGCAACTTTGAAATAAACCTTTCATTCCTCCTGCTGCCATGCAGTCTACACTGTCGCCATGCATTTTCCCTGAGAGGAAGGAGTATGGAATGAGAGACGAAAGGTATTGGGGAAAAAAAGGAAAAGTGCAAGATTAAAAATAAATCAAAAAAGGGGAGGCATGTTGAGAGAAGTGGGTTTCTGCCAGCTCCAAAATTTTCCTTTTAAATCAGTACATCTGGAAAGATTTGTCTGTATTTAATGAGGTATTTCAGCAATTAGTTTCAGTGCAGTTGATTAGAAATGGTTTTAGAGACCCTAGGAGGATGGACACCAGGAATAGCTGATTGTAAAAGTCTGCCTATCTGTGCTGTGCTCTGACCATGTCCTCACTGAAAGTCATGGGAAATGAGATGTTGGCCCTACTGAAGTCAGGGGAGCAGTGTAGCTGACTTTGTCGGTGGTGGTGGTAAGATTCAACCTTCAGAAATATGTTTTTGACATTGCCTGTGTTTTCAGTTTGAGGTGTGGGGCCGCTGGCTTGCTTTGGTTTTTTTTTAAGCAAACAGCATCTTTTTCTGCTCTTGCCTTGTCTTGGTACATGCTTTGTGTTGCACATGTTCTGATGAAATACAGTCTTCAGGGTACAGGAGTATTAAATGTTGAGAATGAAACATTTTGGCAATTACATAGTTAAGGTATATTAAAACAATAAAGAACACACCTTCTTTATATAACTCCTTGGGTCAGAAGCTCTTGTTTTGAAAAGAAACTAAACATTTTAAACAAATGGTTTATCTTGCTTAACTGTTTTTTGTATTTAGAACAAGAAATGTTTGTATATTTTAAGAGCTCTAACCAAGAGGAATCTTGGTAATTTTCTAAACCATTTCTGGATTGCAACATAACTGAAGACACTCTGGCCTTTTAATAATGCCTGAAAAGGTTGATAACTGCTACAGACTCAGCCAGAAGCACTTATTCACGCTTTACTAGTCACTAGGAAAACTTTTTCTTGAATATATTTTTTATCCATTTACTGTTCAGGGTTAGAAAACAGCTTTGCAGGATCCAAGGCTTTACAGCACTTCTGAGCCCTTCAGGAATGAGGGGAGTGATCAACTCAGCCTCTCAGTCAAGTTAACTGTGACGGCTGCTCACTTGAGTATGTCACAGCTGGTCATTTCTGTACCATCATCCAGCTCACGTGGTATTCCTTCTGCTGAAGAATGGGTTTGCCTTTTAATGTTTTAATGATAAAAACCTTAATTCTGATGCTGAAGCCTGGATTGCCTGACGGTTTGACTCCAACTTTATATTCTTCTGTGAGACCACTTAGTGTTAATGGTTTGTGTAATGCTGAGATATCGTCATTCAGTGGTTTTGGCGATGACATCCAGAAGCAAGCAGCTTTTGTGTTTGAGAAGCAGTTTGTCTGATGTTGTTAAAAAGGGTAGTGGGCGTTGGGGCTTATGCGTTTTATTCCACGCTCTACCACTGATTTATTATTTGCTGAAGACGCAGAGTGCCTTGTTGACAAAGCTCATGATGTTTGATGTCTTATTCTGGAAGCGCTGGTTCCTGCAATTGCTTTACAGGATAGATCAGCTTGCCATTGTTAATGGGAAGAGAAGAAAGAAAAAAGACAGTTTCCATCTAACTTGCTGAGAGGAGCTGGAAAAAGTAACTTCTAAAAATGGGGTTTTATAAGGTTATTTAAAAATATAAACTAATAGTTTCTAGGGACAAAACCAATACTGAATCCAAATGGTGACTACTGCCTGCTATCGAAATCTGGATTCTGGTTTACACTCCGATCTTCTTGTCCTAACTAAATCCAAAGCAGTGTTTGGTTTTATCTGCCTCTGTTTTAGGATGTGTTCTATTACAGACTCTTGGCAATATTCTTAATATTAAAGCTTATATTAGTGCTGACATTCCTCAGAAGGAACTTGTTTCTAGACATTGGTTTCATTCTCCTTTTCCTTCCTTCTGAGACTAGAAAACTTCTAGTGTTTCATCCAAGACCATAGAGATAGATCTTAAGGTCGGTCTGTGCTACTAATTTTCCAGTGAGAACTACAAGATGTTAGTGTTTTTGTTCTCCAGATTACAACACACAATACTCACTGGAATGGTGTGACCAGTGTCTATAAGTAGGGTAAAAACCTGGTGGTGGACACGAAATAGTAAAAACGATGAAAGGACACTTCATATGCTTATACTGGAAATCATCACTGCCCTCTGGACCATATATATCCTTCCAGGAACAAATAGCCAATGACCAGAGTGGTTTTTCTTCTGGGTTTTCTCTCGTAGGCTTGTTCTAATCTGTTAATAAAACCTATAGTGAAATTTTGAGTCTGTGGCCACTTGTTCTTTATGTTCATTATCATTGTATCAGAAATTCCTGGTGAGTGGAGAATAATGGACAACTGCTTTAACAAATTCATGTGCGATGTAACTGTTGCATTGTGGTTAATTCATACTGTCTGCAGCAAAAGAAATGGCCCATTAGGAAATAATGTGTCATTAACTATGTAACTTCTACCTAGATCTGAGGTTATAAGATGTAAAAAAGCAAAACAAAAAACCCCAAACAAGCAAGAAGTCCCAAACCCAGCAGGTGTTCTTCTACATGTCTTTCTAACAATGACCAATGCTTAGCTCTGGTTCTCTCCCAAGAGAACATCCCAAATCCTGAATTATGTTCCACTTTTACATGAGGATGGAGGCAGGACACCTCTTCCTGTGTGAAGCCCTACAAAACAAAGAATTAAAGCTCAGCTACTTGGCTCATTTACAGTCTGGATTTTTTTCTGGGTATGTGCCTGGAGACACTGAATGCAAAAACGTGTAGTTATCTATGGCCTCTGATATTTACAGGATTATACAGGAGCTGGTGACAGTATAGGACATCTTCAAAATTATTATGTTCTGTGAAAAGGTTAGGTGGAATCTGAAGTTATTTATAGCTGTTGTCATCGATTATGCTGCAGAGCCTAATTCTCATTCACATTACACCCCTCCATCTCGTAGGTAAATACAGGCTCTCTGTAGAGCAGGAGTTGTGTAAAGAAACCTCCATTGGTTCTTGAGTTCAGATCATGAGTATAGATATGTTTGAGTCCAGATCTCTGAGTTATTCTTCATCTTTGCATGAGGAGTAGAGATGTTTGGAGATGGGAGTGCATTTGATAAAATTAAGGGGAACAAAAGAGTAGCTTTGGTATCGTGGCTTTTGACAAGAAGAGGAGCTGAAGAGAGTTATGGTGACCTGAAGTTGCCACACAATCTGCTTGAACTCAGAATTTGTTTGGCAGGCTGTGAGGTGTGAAATAATCAATATTCTATTATAGATGTCAAATATTATATGGTTTTGTCTTATCCATTATTTCTAAGGCATGAAATCAGCATATCGTAATGAAACCTTTGTCTTAAAATCAGACATTTTGAAGGAAAGTTAGTCTCTTGTGAAGAAAAAGGGGAAAAAAGCCATCTCTCTTCTAGTTTTCTATCACTGCTCTCCCTTCCCTTCCAGGATCTGAGAGATTCTACTTGTATTGGAATCGCTTTTACTGCTTCCCTCAATTTGCCTTGTGGTTGTAATCTTTGACTTTTTCCATAATCGATCTACCAGAGAGGATGCCTCTGCACCCTCCCAGGGCTTTAGGGGGGAAGGAAGGTGGGAGGAACAGCAAGGGTTGAGTTGACTTCAGGAATGATGTGATCTTGCAGTTGACGGTGGGAGGCTTTTTTCCTCCTTTGCAATAACACTTGCTGCTATTGGAACTGTCAGCAAAGTGAGAAAAAGCAATTAATATCTTTGCCTCTGTCTTTCACAAAATCCTTACTTTTCTGCAAGCAAAGCTTTTGAAAGAAGTCATAGTTCACCTTGAGGAATGATAAGAGAGAAAATAACTGTAAGAACTTTCTATATGTCCTTTGCTCATTAGCAATGGCAGACTGTGGAGGAAAGATATCCCACAGCACAAGTTTTGTAAATACAATTGCAATCAAATCTAATTTCAGGACAAATAAAAATCAGAAAAGGAAGCTAATTGGACATTTCTTTCAAAAGCTGCTTTATCTTCACCTTTATGTCTTAACAAGTTCAGCCAAAAATTTTGGCAGCCTGAAATTGTAACACAGGGAAGAATTATTACACGTTGTGTCAATTAGGTGGAATGCGTTTTAACTCAATATGCCTGTCCCTGTTGCAGATTTTGCTTAGGAAGGTGGAAAGCTGCCTCTGTGAGTGACTCGCCAAACTCCCATTATCAATTTATTCTGTTTTGTGCATTGCTGATGCATCCTGAGCAAGAAGGGAAGCAGCAGGAAGCCTGGACCTCTGCTCTGAGCAGTCAGATTAAATCAGGTGGTTTGATTTTCACAAGGTGATGAGCTGCTTTGGCTCCCATTGGAGTCCAGAGTTGCCTTTCTCTAGGGCATTATGTATCTGAATAGACAGAGGCTGCTGCCCTCAACAACCCCTCTCGCTGTGTGTCCTGTGAACAGACGTTTCTCTGTGTACCTCATGGTCCTGAGTCTCCACTTGGAGCTGGTATTGGGTTTGTTGGGTGATCCTGGTGCCTCCCAGAACCTAGAGAATATCAGTCTTGATGTGCAGTACAAGACAGGTACCACCAGAAACCATGATGAGCATACAACAAAACTGGTCTCTACTCCAGTGTGCAATATGAAGACTTCCATCTGCAATCTGACCATCTGTGTGGGATTCTCACCATCAGTGTAGCACCTTTCTTACTGCACCCTTCAGAAGCAAGTTGCCCCGCTCCACCCTACTGCAGTCCATAGGAATTATGTATCTAAATACCTCTAAGGTGAAAAGCTTTTAGAAAGATTCCAAGCCATCTGGGAGAAACTCACTGATGTAACCAGAATTAGGGCTTCATTCTCATTCATTAAAACCTCAATCTCTACTGCTTTACTTTAAACTTGAAATGTTTTTCAATATAAATAATTGAAGAACATAAAGGGTAGTGTCTAGAAAGCCAGATCATGTTCATGATCCATTTTCCTAAGCATTTAGTAGGTACTTAATGAAAATCAACCCCTCCTTGGGTTGTATAGGTGCTTAGTAAGATTCTCTGAGTTGCTTTCATTACAGATGATGCACAACAGCCAATTAATTTACAAAGGTGTTACTGTTTCTACATGAATTTCTTTACAATGAGAGTGTGCCTTTGAAATACCTTAAGTCTTTGGGTCAGTTCATAAGCAGCAAATGGAAATATTTCCTTTCTCTGGGAAAGGCCAACTGTACCTATGAGTTCTTGTGTGTGGGAGGGATAATGGTGCTTAAAAGCTTTAACAGAGTGTTAATAAAGGAAATATTTTTCTATGGCTTGCTAGATTTTGTACAATATCTGCAACCACATCCAGCCTGTGCAAGCACTGGCCTCTGTAATGAATCTTCAGTCGCACTGGGCAAGAATGGCTGGGACAACAAGGTTCAGGGGAGCCAAAGGTTTTACATTCTATTCCTAGCCCCTCCTCAAACATCAGCTTTCCTCCTGATGCTTAATTCTGGTTACTCCTGTAAGAAGTGGGAACAGTAGAGAGCTCTTCAGTTGGGGAGAGACTTTAGCAGGGCCTGTTGTGATAGGATGAGGGGTGATGGCTTTAAACTAAAAGAGGGGAGATTCAGGCTGGACATGAGGAAGAAATTGTTTACAATGAGGGTGGTAAAACCCTGGCACAGGTTGCCCAGAGAGGTGGTGGATGTGCCATCCCTGGAGATATCCAAGGCCAGGCTGGATGTGGTTCTGAGCAACCTGATCTAGTTGAAGATGTCCTTGCTCATTGCAGGGGGTTGGACTAGATGAGCTTTGAAGGTCCTTTCCAACCCAAACTATTCTATGATTCACAGTGGCTTGCTTCTGAATAAAGCATGTAATCAACTTAATTAATGAAAGAAAAGCCAAATGCTGAGCATTTAAAGTTCTGACTGAATGTAAAGGGAATGAGAAGTTTTCAGAGGACATCTCTTAATGTCTATTGGTCACGGTTTCTTTCTATGCTAAAGGAAGAACTCATAGGACCATATTGAGCTTAATTTCTTTAAAAGTAAAGTTCAGTGAAATCCTGGGATGGAAAATACTGTAGGAGCTTGGAGTATCTGTAAGTCTTGGACCAGACACTCTCATCTCCTCATGGACATAGGAGTTTCTTCATTTTTGATGTTCCTTTTGGACTTGCTGGACCATGTCTCTGAAACAGACCTCAGACAGACCCTGTAGGAGTTGAGGGTTACTAAGTGCTTTCCAAGCCAGGGATCATATTTTACAGTAATCTTGATTATTCTTTTGACCCCAGTAAATATGAATGTTTAGCTGAGTGACAGCTGTAATTAAAATATTTTTGCTCAAGAACACCTTTTTAAACAAACTCAAGATGAAGATAATGTTTTTCTACAAGAATTCTTAAATATTTCAACATAGACAAAAAAAGATAATTATTTAAAAGGAGAAAAAGCTTTTTGAAAACCCAGTCGCATGTCTCTTGCTGAGAAATTCCTTGAAAATTTGTAGGAAATAGAGATACAAGAAGGGATTGAGGAAAGACAGCTTGGCTTTTTCATCTGGCTCTAATCAAGGCTCTGATCAGATTCTTTTTTCATGAGTTCCTCAGTCTGGAGAACTTGCAAATTTTGAAGAAGAGAGCAGGGTTTAATCAGTTTTGTGTTTTCCTGATGAGTTATTACCAGTTCAACAATTCTTTGTGGTGTCTGCTATTTGTTTCATGCTGTTTGATTACAAGCCTGCATCTGGGGGAAGCAACTTTCTCTGTGGTGCCCTTCCAGCTTCCCCAGGGTTGGGGGTGTTGAGTAATGCAGCTCCCTCTGGGCACTGCTCATCAGCAGGGCTTGGTGGGGCTCTGTCCGTTCATCCCAAGCCATCCAGGCAAGGTAGTGAAGGGAGACGCTGCCCTGTGCTGATGGTAAATGCCAGAGTTGTATTGCTATGCACAAGAGCCAGGAGGAAGCATGGAAGGAATTGTAATTCAGAGAGGTTTGCTGACAGTGCAGGTTGAACATCTGCTAGGGGCTGTGCCTAAGAAATTGCTCTCTAATCTTTCTGTTAGACAGCAAAGCTTTTGTACAAGAAATCTGGAGAGGGACTTTTGACAAGGGCCTGTAGGGACAGGACAAGGGGCATTGGCTTTAACCTGACAGAGGGGAGATTTACTTGAGACATTAGGAAGAAATTCTTTCCTGTGAGGGTGGTGAGGCCCTGGCACAGATTGCCCAGAGAAGCTGTGGCTGCCCCATCCCTGGCAGTGGTCAGGGCCAGGCTGGACGGGGCTTGGAGCAACCTGGTCGAGTGGAAGGTGTCTCTGCCTGTGGCAAGGGGTTGGAACTGAGTGAGCTTTAAGGTCCCTTTCAACTCGAAACATTCTATGATTCTATCATACCTGCTTTAATTGGATTACATATCTCGTGCTTGCTGCACTCCCTGCTATTGAATCTGTGACAGTACAAACATTGAAAGAGAGTTGTTTTGCTCAATATTCTGTAGCATTTATTACATATAGAGGTTTTATAGGTACAGCTCAAAAGAAGCTACTGACTTCATTGTATTTTCTTTGTCTAGGAAAGAAAACTGAGGATGTGTCTGTGAGTTGTGTGGAGTGGACCTGAGTTGTGGATATATTTTTTTCTGCTTCCACATTGTGTAAATTTGAACCTGAGACCTTCTATACACAAGGTGAGAACTTGCCTTATTTGTCACTACACAACTCAGTTCTGCCATTTTCACCACTAATGGGATTTTGTGACTGAGTGACCTTGTTAATACAGCAATATGTTGCCTGCCATATAATCAGTAATGATGCCCCAAATAATAAAAGAAGGGGAAAATGCCTGCAAAAAAAAAAATTGTGGAAAAAAAATTATGCTGGTTTCTTTCTATTCTTTTCCAGGAAAAGAAAAAAGCCTTCATTATCTTAAAAAAATTATGTTACTTTAGAATCCTACTTAATGTGATGAAATAGTAAAGCACTGCTCTTTTCTAGCGCAATTTGACAAAATAGCTCTTTAAAAATCTTCTTGAGGGAAAAAGGGGCCATAAATATGGAGTGGATCCTTCCCTTTTAGCACAGCAAAGCTCATCATTAGACTGGGAGGATATTATGACACTAGCTACCAAGAGAAAAATTTATGTGGATGGACATCATGATAAAATCATGGTTTTTCAGGTATTTGTTATCTCTTAATGTTGTGTAGTTCAGCATCTTATATTATCTTAATGATAAATATTATACCTATTGAAGTAATACTAACTCTTTTATGTGGTAAGGCTGATATGCATCGTGCATAGTTAGGAGCGACCTGATGACTTTATGGAGTGAATAAATAATGAAAGGGAGCTAGGTATAGGGAAATGAAGTGACAACCAAGTCTCCCAAGTCCCTGTCCAGTGCTACATTCACCACAGTGCCTCCTGATCTCTGACTAAAATCTTCAAGGCAAATTGATATTGCTGCGTCTCAGAAGGGTGTATGAGATGAGGTTAGAATCACATTTGTCACAGCTCCATGCCTGGCACAGTGAAGGAGGAGCCAGGGGTCTGTGGATCTGGCCAGGATAACATAGAGATAGAACTGCAAGGAGGGACCTGGAAATTTCTCTAATTATCACTTGCATCTTGTAACAAGCCAAGAGCAATGCTTTCAGAAAGCCAACAGATTCATTCAAAGCAGACTTCCCAGGAAAGGAGGCAAGAAGGTTTATGGGATTCACTGTGGGGGAATGCCTATGTCAATGAGCAAGTCTCCACTGCTCAATGAAGCATCACTCAAGCTGGAGCTTTCCTCTGCTGAGCCTGTCTGGTGACATGGTGCAGTGTCATGCTGAGGTGCTAGCTCTGAGCAATAAGCAGGATAGCTGCCCTGATAGCAAGAAAAATAGTAGCATAGACGTACTTATCCAAGAGTCTGCACCGTGCTGCCTCTGGCAGTGTGGTAATGTCCATAGAAAATAATTTTGTAACCCACAAGGTAGTAGTTTCTGTTGGATTCAAAACCCTGTGTCGTGCCAGAGACTTGGTTTTTTGTTCCTGGAGGCATCAAGGTTTTTACCAGACAAGAACCTGATGTACTGAGGATTTATACATTTCTGGGCATTTCCAATAGTGAGTTCAAACAGTTGAATCCTAACTAATAAATTCCTGTGTGGTGTGAAAATATCCTGCCCAGTTGATTCACCTTGAATTTTCTACTGGATACAGTACTTACAGCTCTTTACTCATAATTAGCAGCAATTTAAGGAAGGAAGAAGCATGCATAGTGGTTATTACTGAATACAATTGCAGTTTTTATACAGGAACTCATAACTATAATCAACTGATCAGTATCCACAAAGCTCCAAGACAACCATTAAAAATAATAGCTAAACAAGTAACAGTCAACAAGCTTTTGATATGTCCTTGTTAGATTATGTATTTGTTACCTGCAAGAGGAAATAGTCTATAAAGAAGCACTGGAGCACATTGCTTAGAGAGGCTGTGAGTCTCCATCCTTGGAGATGTTCAAAACTCTACAGCCCTGAGCTTTACCTGGTCTTGCTCTGAACAGGGGTGTGCAGTAGATGATTTCCAGAGGTGGAATTTCTGAACCATTCTGTGGCTCTGCTTATTTTTCAATTCATCATCCCTGGAAAACAGCAGACTTGCATTAGGGTGGGGAAAAATAACTCAACATACAGACTTCTTCCCTGGGCAAGCCCCAGTCTAATGAATTATGTTTAAATTTAGGCATGCGAGTTGTGTAGCCCATAAAGTAGGATTGCTACTTAGCCTTTGAGTAAATGGGGTACTCTTATGCTTAAATCTAATGTTCTTAATTGTTTTGTTGAAACCTAAGAAAGAAAATAAGCACTTCTTAATAGAAAAACATACAAAAATTCCCCAAGTTAAATATGTACATTAAGCATTGCTTGAATACATATTTAAGTACATTTCAGACTAAATTTATGAAAAAGCTACTATAAAATTGCTAATCTTTTGGGGTTTTATTAAAAAAAACAACGGGGAAGGTAAATCTAGTCAGCCTTTAGCTTTCACAGGCCCAAATTCCTGTGTTCCTATAAACAGGATTTAAGAATCAGTACTTACAGGCGAAGCCTTAGCTGAAATCTGGATTCTGTGGGATTTTGTTTGGGACAGTGTGCTGTATGTGGGAGGGTTGTTATTATGATAATAGTTCATTATAAACAACTTACGTTTTGAGCCATCACTTGGGCTAAGGATTGGTGTCAAATGGGGTTGTTTAATGCACAGGGCCTGCCAAGTGTGCGTCTTTCTTAGCAGACAGCTCTAATCCTATGTGGTCTACTGACTTCACCTCTATGAGTTCTTTTGATTGGTAATTGAGAGAATAAATCTTTGAAGAACTTACATCAATGTGAAAAAGAAACCTCATTAAGATTCAGGCAGTAAAGTGCCTACTGGCACATTTCATATGCTACCTTTTCAGTCCTCTACCATTTAAATTCATTTTGCCAAAGATTCAACATTGGCATCCAGTTATAGATTTTGTTTTCTTATGCACTGTCATCTGCAACCTTAATATTTTAGTACCAGCACTGTAAGTGAACTGTTCTGAAAGCTGGATTGCTTTAAAGCACTTTGCAGCATTGTAGATGCAGAGCAGAATAAAGAATTAAGTGTATTGAGGTGCTTTATTCTTCTTGTCCCTATTTCAGTTACACAGATGAGGCATTCTTTACAATAAATTTTAGGTCTCACATTGAGTATAGGATTAGTTACTGACGGACTAACAGCTCTCTTAGTAATGATGAAACAGAGGGAGTGAGCTCTGACTTGGGGTACAGGAGGCAGCTCTAAGCAAGCTTTCTTGAAGAAAGCAAACTGGGAGCGCTTGCAGCCATTATCTACCTGCTAGAAGTTTATTAACCCAATAAACATAAGCTGCCTTCTGTTCATTTGCTTGTCAGTTTTTCAGTCAAGTCTCCACTAGATCCTTGCGGAAAAGTAAGTCAGTAAAGGGGAAAATGCAGCTGAAAGCCCTAAAAATTACCTTATGTAGTCTGTAGCGTACAGCTCAGTCCCTGTATGTTTGCTAACTGATAGGAAGAAATATTTCAATGTAGCTTGTTACCAATGTCACCCATACAGAAGATAAAGACCTGATGGTAAGTTTGGAGGTATCTTAGCTTTGTTGTTCTCTGGTTATCAATTTATAATTGCTCCTCTTACATGTGCCTGTTATAAAATGAACAAAATCACATACAAAAGGAGAAAAGTGAGAATTCTTAGTAAGGGATTTCTCAGAAAACTCTGGACCATTTTCATTGTTTATGTGTATGAGTAACAGTCATGAAAGTAGTACTGTAACAATGTGCTTGTGATAACGCACTATTCAAAAGGCTGTGTCACAGGAGATACTACTTAGGTAAACAAAAGTATAATTTCCCAACAGATGCCCTGCTCATCCTGTGGGGTCGTGGCTGTAAAACTTTAACAGACTGCATATTGCCTTTGCAAAAAGACAAGTTCTGTTTATTCAAGCTAATTTACTCAGTGGCTGTTCTCTAATATACAAAGTTAGATGCAAATACTATAGAAACAACCGTGTTTGCTTGTGCTGTACAATTTATTGTGCCCTGTCTTTGATACTGAATAGGTCATAACCTGTTTGTAGGGTAGAAATATGAGTAGCAGGCCTTATTTTATCTGCTGACACTGTTGGTAGCATTAGAAATATTCAAATGTAGCCCTTGCAGCAAGATTGTCGTATTCCAAACCTAGTCTCATTTTCTAAAAAAGATTTTCAGAGCTAAAGCTTAGAAGAGGGAATACTGATACTATGTCTGTGTATGAAAGTCCAGGCATGAATCAGTGAGAAGATGTCATGATAAATACTTGAGTAGTTGTATATCAATAATTGGTAGTAGGTCTTTCGGTAAAAAGCCACAATGAGTTCATGGATCTTGTGTGTTCAGCGCGTAAATCAAAAGCCGGGAGAGCAAAGTCCTGGCTTAAACAATTCATTGGCATCCATGATACCAAAACAAAGATAACTTTCTGTTGCTACAGGCTGGGGGGAAGGGAAGACATAGAAGTACTTATTTCTGTTTTCCATGGGATTTACTACCCGTGAAGATGTCAGGTTGGTAGTCTTGAAGACTGAAAGTTTTTGTCTGGCCAAATACAGCTTATGCAGCAGTAGTGCAAATTTTACTGTCCTGCCACATCAACGTCTGCTGCTCTGCACAAAGAGGGAGATCATCAGGGGGTGTTTGTAGGGTGTGACCTTGCTGTCAAGCTGATACGGCATGTGCTCTCTCATTGACAAAAGCTGCAGACAGTGAAATAAAACTGACTTTAAGGGAGAGGGTCATCCTAAATATGTGTTTGCAGCTTTTTGCAGTAAAAGTCAAAGCTTTGGTTCAGTCCTCTGTGTCAATACTTTCACTCCAAATGAATGCCACATTTTGCGTATTTAAACTTTCCTATTTCTTCTCTTGTTGAAGTCGTATTCTGCTAACTGCGTCATACTTCTTCCAGCGAATATCAGAGGTTTGAGATCTTCCAGTAAGGAAAAATTATACAAGGTCAGGGGTATATCCCATCTGTAAATTGTTTTATTTGCCTGCACTTGCAGTCAGATGATGAGCTGACCCTCCTTCTTCTGTATTCTTAGCTCATCTTCAGTGCTTTGTGCTCAGAGAGCAGCTCTGAACCCAAACTGATCCAGAGCCCAGAGAGGGGCACACTGACCCTACCAAAAATCTTACACGGTGCAACACTGCACTCTAGCATGTCATCAAAGCCTGCCTTGTTATGTCCACACCAAGAATTTGGAGGCAATAAAGATACTGTGAGATGACACTAGTTGCAAAACTGTTGTCATTCTTCATAAGAGCTTTAGTGTGGTCCTGGAGACCTTTATGTTCAACTTCCCAGTACTCTGTGGCAATTGCGGCAATATGTCTGCCTGAAGATCTTTTTGGAAAGCAGTAGTTTTAGCTCTGTTTAACATCATACTTAGACTTAGTATTTGTTTTAATAGTTAGGATTATTATTTCAGTTTGCTCTGTCTCTTTATCTGCCCTGATCTCATGTTCCCATCACCTTTCACTGTGTTTTTTTTTTCCTCTACAGTCTGAACTTTTCCCTGCTTTTCTGTCTGTACCATATGGCTCTTATTCTTTCCAGTCATTCCTGTTTCCCTTGGAAATGCTGTGCAGCTTCACTATCTTTTTCTTCTCCATTAGACATAATGTATTGCTTTGCTGTCTCCTGAGCTGAGCATTCCCACATGCTACTGTCTAGAAGTGACATGGGTGATTTGGGTTGTCTCTTTCCTTAATTTGTAGCAGCATTCCTTAACAGAGGCAGCTGCAATGGGTCTTCCATTTTGTATTCAGTTCTTTTTTTAAGAAGGGCACTTATACTGGCAAGCTTTGTTCAGCACAGAAATATATGCACAGTTAACACAATACATTTCAGGTAAGTCTTCAGGTTGTCATTAGAAATGTGACAGCTTCACAGTAGCTGCTTTCACTGTCTCTAACCAGGGAATGAAAAGAGCAGTAGCTTTTTAAGAAATTCCTTGCAAAATTCCTAGGGCTGCTTTGTATTTAAAATGCATACATTTAGTATTAGAAATGAAATTATAGGTAAGTGCAGCAGCATCAGTATTCATTTCTGCACATTTCTAAGATAAGGGGGGGAAATATTGCCCACTTTAGGTGTCTTCGCCATTCAGGGGTAAAACTAGTCAGAGTAAATGTAAATTTCAACATTATTTCAGCCCATCCATTCTTAAGACCTTAAATCCTAAGATGTTGGCCAAGTTTGCCTTGTACCAAGCTTAGAATTCAGTAATTTGGATGATTCTGGGATGGGAGGAAGAGGCAGATTAGGTCTTTCAGGTAGCTTGTGTCTGTATGCTGAACTCAGCAGGTGGTGATGGCTGGAGTGCAATTCCCAGAACTTATCTGACTGGAGGAGTGGTTAACTGAGGGCTGGAAATCCAGATTGGATATGCTCTTCTCTGTCTGCCACACAGCCTGTCACATATGTCCTATCTGCCTGCCAGCGTAATTCATCTTAGAATGAACACCCTGCTCACAGTGACACACCAGGAGCACTTGGGCACTGGCTCCAGGCACATGCACATTTGGATAGGTGTCACCATGGCGATTATACTTGGACAACGTGTTGAGCTCAATTTAAATTAATTTTTAATAGAGTTTGACATATTGCCAAAGTAGAATCAATGCAGTGACATCCGCCTGAGCCCTGGCTCCACACGTCCTGTCTGGCTGTAGATTTCATATAACTAACTAATATACATATTTAATGATGTGCACAGTTTCTTGATCTTTGAATGCAATATCAAGTCTAGCTGGAATGATTTCAAGTTGTTACTGCCTTGCTTCTGTCTCAGGCATGGTCCAAGACACTCTACTGCTGCATGGTAACTTTCTTCTGGCCCTAGTCTCTGAGCAAAACCATTAATATTTTTATTTACAAGTGTAAATGAAACATTTCTAGAAGAAATAAAATAACAGATTAAGGTTGTCATATTCTGTAACCTTCTCCGTGTCAGTTACATATTTTCCCTTTCCCTTAAGATCACCAATTATGCTGTCTGGAAGGTGAGAATGGATTTTGTCTTGTTGTTAATGTTATTTTTTTGTCTTTCATATTAAATCAGATATTAGGTCCAACAGATGTCTAAGTGTTATGTGGCATTTTCCAGACTCCTTTTTCCCCATCCCCTGGTGATTGCTGCAACAACTGAGTCTATGGGAACAATTTCCCTGCAGAGCATTTAACAATACTAACAGACACTGCCTGCTTGGTTTGCTGACAATTTCTGTTACTCTTTAATAATGATTTATTTTCATTTAACACCTTAATGAAAGCTAATGTAGGAGATAAAACTGTGAATTGGAATAAAAATGCTCCTGTACTATAGTTGTAGCTTGCAGATTGCCAAAAGAAGTGGTAAATGCCCCATTCCTGGCAGTGTTCAAGGCCAGGTTGGACAGAGCCTTGGGTGACATGGTCTAGTGTGAGGCATGGCAGGTGGGTTAGAACTGGATGAGCTCTAAGGTCTTTTCCAACCCTAACCATTCTATGATTCTTTGATAGTTGGCATTGATCTTACCAATTAAATGTAATAAGGATTAAAATTTTATATATTTTTAATTGTACATTTAATAAGTGAAGAATCTAGCCTGTCTCCTAAATATACAAGGATTTGTTTAGTTATTGGATTAAGTCCTTAATTTTATGGAATTCAATTACCAGCATGGGGAGAGAGACAGTATTATGGCAAAAAAAAATTACAAAGATTATTTCTTCACCATTTTCCTTTTAATAATGAAAACTCCCAATAATAAACATATTTGTCAGCGCCAGAGTTTTAGTTATCTGCTTCTGTTAAAAGCATATGAAGAATTTACATACCTTCTAGGCAGCATATATGTATAAACTATTTTAATTCTCTCTGGCATTCAGCATATAAACCCATTGTATGTAACTGGAAAGAATTCATTTTGATGGTCCTGATGGAGGTTGCGCATGAGGTTTGAATAACATTTGGTATCAGAAGCTCCATTTTTCTTTCTGGGGTATTCCCAGATCTCACTGGTAATTCATACACTCATAAAAAGGAAGTGCTAATGTGGTACACCAGTCAATCTTTGGACAAGAGACAGATTGTACACCCTGCTTGATGTTATCTGAACCGTGATCCTTTTCCAAAGGGAGAATTCTGTTCTTACACATTTAGGAAAATCACTGCAGCTGGCTTTGAGGGGCACTTCTGGAAGCCCATGTTCTCCCTCCTGCTCTTCTGATACCTGCAAGTGCCAGATGTGTGTAACACCTGACTTCCTCTCTGGCTTGGAGCTCTGGACTTGGCTGATTGCCTTCCTTGTAGGACTCATGAGAGGCTGTGGCACCCTTGCTGCCAAATGCTTTCATCACTCTGCTCCCAAAACATAGATATGGGTTGCATTGGGACATATGATGGCATTGTACTGTAGGAGGGAATTCTAGGAGCCACAAGTGGGAGAAGTTTTTTAAAGGAAGAAGGATTGTATCAAGTATGGATAGGTGAGATGGTCCCCTCTTCAGTTTGATGTTATCTGCCAGTCTGCCTAGAGATAAAAACAGGGCTTCAGTTAGCTATTCTCACAGCAAATTTTGAGCTAAATAAAGTGGTATAATATGTAATCTATATCAGGCAGCTTCATTTGCTATTAGCAGATGGATACTAGGATACTGAATGATGATTCATGATCAGGACACTGGGGGTAATCACTGTCAAATGCAATGGCAAGTCTGGCTTTATTATGTAGGATAATGCTGCAAAAGCCTGAGGGAATGGGTTTGACAAGTTTGCAGTACAAAACATCTGGAAAACCAAAACCTTGGCTGTGGTGACATCAGTAAGAGTTTTGCCATTGCTTTCCATGAGATCAGGGTTACATTCTGATTTCTACAGGCAATAGATAGAAATAATAATAATAATAATCAGAAGACTCATCCATGGAAAAGGGAATTTGGTTTTTTTTCCTGGACCAGCAGACATACATAAGCATCTCCTCTCCAAATCTGCACTTAGATGGGCTAAAGGAATCCTGCCAAAATGATGCTGTGATAGCAAGCCAAACACATCTCCAGCAAGGGCAATCTTGGTGCTGGTTCTGCCTAATTGATACTTCCACATATAACAGTCAGATAGATGCACCAGAAGTGTACCTGTGTGAGTTAAGGACTCATGGATAAGTATTTCTGTGGCACTGGGTGCTTTCCAAGCCCCCTGGGTTAGTTTCATCAGCTGCTCCAAGCACAGGATTGAAGTGGACTTGCCATAAAAAGCTCTGTGAATTGTGTTTGAGTATTTCAGTCTTTGGAGTAGGTGTTGGGTTTCGTGGTGGTTGGAAACTGCCAAAAGGACCAAGCTGGTTATGTCCAGAGAACCCAGGTGCTATAATGCCTTAAAAGCAGTTGTAACCCCTCTAGGGACTACATCTTTTCCAGGACGTGTTTTAGTTTAGACGTCTGCTGAATAACCTGTGCTTCTGGAAGGCTCTGGGACACTGCAGGGGCTATCTTCTACATCTCTCCAACTCTGAACCAAACCCAGTGCTGTGCTGATCCTCCTCCTACCTTGAAATGCAATTTACATCATGTGATGGAGCCATGCTACACGTTTTTAGTGTCATACTGCCCTTTCACTATCAGTGTCCTTCATGATTATACAATGTTCTTTATCCCATCCTTGAGCAGAGCCACAGGACTCGTAAGAATGGTTGTTCTTTAGCCATGATTGAACCATAAAACAGGTCTGCTCCACAGTGCATGGTGTAGTCCTGCTATCCTAGGTATGCAATATAACCAGATCTGAACATTGGAAAATATTTCCATCCCAGTTCAAATGGACACTGTTTCCTGATTTCTGTCACACTCGCTTTTGATCTTGACTTCATCTGTATTCACGAGAAATAAAAGCCTCATTTGGTGACTTCAGACTCTCCCTCTTCTGCCCATAGGTGCAGTCACCTTCAAGAGCATTTAGTGGACTTCAGAGACACTCAATGATCATAAATGTACTTAACCCTGCTGGGGTTTAGATGTGAGTGCTGAGTATTATTCATCCTTCCTAACATCTGGGAGCTGATCATCCCATTGAAAAATATTGTTCCTTTTGCTTCTTGCAGCCTCCAGCTGCAGCTGGACAATTGTGCAGCACCAATTTGAAACTGGGGGCCATTGACACTTGAACAGCTCCCAGAGTGTTTCAGCCACAGCCTGAAAAGATGAAGGGTGGGGGGGGAAACATCTGAAATCAGTATGGTTTGGTAATCCTTATAATATTAAGTTGGATATTAGACTATTTTATCATGGGGTTTCTGCACTGCTACATCAATCCCATCAATAACAATAGATCCTTGTCATACTCTGCAGGATATTTTTATTATTTAGGTTGGGAGCTGTGCAATGACATCCGTAAGGATTTAAAAGACAATTGGCAACTTGGACAATAAGTAGATATTATCTTGCAAGGTGGAAACAAAACATCCGTGGGGCTTGAAATGAGAAGAAAAGAGTGGCAATCTCCACTTGGTATTTGCTTTCTGCAGATGAGTTTGCAATCTACCTCTGTACCTTAGCCATTATAGCCTTCACCTTGTTTTGGAAAGGAGGTGCTCTCCCACCATTTATTTTCGGATCTCCTTGTGCTGACTATGTGATAGTGGAAAGATGGCAGATGAGGCAATAAGAAAACAGATGGATTATTTTTTTTTTGGTTGGTGACAAGAATCATCTAGAAAGAATTTGGAAAGGAGCAGCTGATGACTACTGATACATACAAGCATATAGTTATAAAATCCTTCTATTGGATGCATTTTATTGTACTTTAGTCTTTCATCTCCTTACTTATGTTTTTGAGAGCAGTGGCCTCACCTTTGTCTCACATCATCTTTCCTAGAGGTTTATAAAGGTGCCCTTTCAGTTTCTTATTCTTTGGGTTTTTCCCCCCCCCCCACCAGT